>JARHVA010004039.1:1420000-1435000 GCA_037957365.1 Torreya grandis
CCATGATTTTATGCCAGTGTAACACACCCAAGCCTTACATATCTCAAAACACACCCAATGTTTTTCTTATATGTCTCGAACATATAATATGATAGTTCTTAAAGGAATTAAGTTTAACACATAGATTGGATAAAACAATTCCATATCAATGCTCACGATCTATTTTCAATATAAGTAAAGATCATTTGTCTCAATGATTTAACATTATATCCATAAGAGCAAGTGAAAGGTTTATGAAAACATCCACCACAAACGTCATTGTGTGATATTTTGGTAGTAATTGCCGGTAGGAATGAAAGGTTTGCTTCCATTCAAAAAATGGTTAAAGATTCATAAAATTATCATATTCAATGAAGAAAAAATCCATTGATCACATTCCTAATCTTTAGTCCCTTAATAACAAGGCATGATAAAAATATTATGTGCAGAAGTAACATTACCATTTTTTATCAGGTCAACAACAGTAATGTTAGTAAAATCTATGAGACATATAACTATAAATTAAATATAAATCTTGATTTATAGTTATATGTCTCATATATTTTACTAACATCATGTCAACAAACATGATTCAAGATAATGCTCAATGAAAAATATATTAATAGAATGTAATTAAGTTAGAGTCTTGGTATCCATTTACAAACATAAGGTTTTACATTCTTTTTATGTAATAAATTAAATGTAACATCCCTTGTAACACAAGCAACTCCAATTATTTCTAGAGAGTATAAAAAGATAACAATAATTAGCACATTTTTAGCATTCTATTCATTTTATTAATAATTTATTTCCATTCACATGTTAATCACTAGTTTATAAATATAAAATCAACATATACATACAAGTTTAATTATATCAATCAAAGTAACTAGAATTCAATAGATTCTTAGATTAAGACAATAGAGTCGCATATCATTAAGCTCCCTCATCAATAGGAAGTAGAAGATTTAAAATTAAATTTTGTTTCATTAAACTTATTCCAATTCATTGACAAACAAAAGGAAAGGTGACATGTTATAACCATATCAAATATGACATCACAATTTAGATATAAAGCCTAGGTTAAATTTCTAATTATTAATTATAAATATGTAGGGACTTAAGTCATCTCATGTGAATTAGTTGAGAGCTCACAAGTGTAAATTTTATTATAATTGAATGTATCCTCCTTGTAGGATATAGATGTACCAAAGCTTGAGGCCAACATAAGTCAATTCACCAAGAATTACTCATTTCTATGATAATGTTTATAAGGATTTTCCACATTGTTTAAAATTTAAGCCAATCAGGGGTTATCCAATCTAAAGGTAGTACATAATATTTTAGAAGAACACCACATAGCATAAATATTATAATTGTGCACAAATTCAAAAGTTCAAGTCATGGATAAAAACTTGTATCATTATTCCATTTGATAAGGTTCAATCTGAAAGGATGTGGCCCCATAAGTTCTATTATACCCTATAATTTCTCTTGCAATGGTGCCAAACACAATTTTAAATAGAGGCAATTCATAAAAACTACTTATCCATATGACTTAATAAATATAGTTTAATAATGAAATTCCCTAGCATATGTGATCCTTAAAAGAGCATCTAATAAATAAGAGGATGGATATGTTCCTTAAAAGAGCATCTAATAAATAAGAGGATGGATTTGTGTTTTTATGTTATTGATTTACACATTTAGATTGTTTATTAATTCATATTATGCAACCATACATATTAAAGCAACCTATATTATGTTCCATTGATCTAAATTATTTATAATACTTTTTCATATTGGACACACATAAGCATCACATGAATAAGAAGGGATTTTTTATGTTCCTCTTATTAAATAGGGTCAAAATATATACAAAATCAAAAAAAAGGAAGTATGAACAATATAAATTGAACATAAGGGATACAAAATTCTCAATTATAAATATATAACAAGAAGCTAGAATCAAGAACTAATGTTTATCAATGTTTTCTTAAGGCATAACAAACATTACATAAGTGTTCTTTTATAGCACACTAAATCAAGAGAGTGTATAATATAAAATAAAATGTGTTTCTTAAACCTTGAAAATCAACTTTTTTTTCTCGCACTACAATAATCATGCAAGTCACATCACCATAATGCTGGATAGTTGGCAATATACTTCCATAAACTTACCATAATCAACATGTACTATATATAGACTTGTACAATTACTTATAATTTGAAGAATAATAATACAAATATATCAATATCTCATTTTAATTATGTGAATTGATTTTATAAATAAACATAACTTATATTTCTATCCCCCTAAAATAATTAATTTTAAATAAATATTTAAAAATGTTTACATATTAACAATATTCAATCTTGTATGTTGTAAATAATAAATCACACATCAAAATATTACTCACATCATAATAAAAATATAACTCATTAATATAAACTCCCTTAAGATTAAATAATTTTACAATATAAGGGAATAAATCAGAACAACTAAGCCACCATTTCAATGTTGTAATTCCCTACATATCTCAAAAAGAAATGAATAGAACCACATGATTACAACCCAACTAGCTTATCCACGGTGGTAACTTTAGCAAAGATAAGATGCTCTATAGTAGATTTCTTAGAATCAACAATAATCTGATAAACATTCCACATAATCCCGAGAATAACTTTATACCTTGTCTTGAATTACAATAATATTAATAATATTAATCAATTTACCTACGATCCCACTAATGATCTTGACAATTACTAATGGTCCATAATTAAATCCTAACAACAGGGCTCTAAACTGAGCATGTGTTTCTCATGGAATGCCACGATTGCAAATATGCATAAAACGTGTTTATTGCAACAACCTAAGAGGCATTTAGGGGTTGATATTGGCATATTTTAATCCAAACTCCACAATTCTTTCCAGAATATGAGGGCATATGGAAGGCAAATCAACTGAGACAAAATGAAATAAACTCAATCTCCTCCTCAAATCATCCTAGTTTAAAATTTTCTCGCACACATAATTCCAATCTTCATGTTTAAGTGAGTCCTTCGTTTTAATTGTATTTTCCAAATCGATTCTCCTTTTATGACGTACCAAGTCAAGATTTTGAAGTAACAATCAATCTCAATGTATTCTTCAAGCTCCTTACCCTCCCTCTTGCCTCCATATTGATTTATAGATAAAAGATTCATATTAAATTAGTGGTTACTAAACATTTTATGAAGAATATTATGTTTAGTCGTTTATCACATTTGGACCGAACACATATTATGATATTTGGATACATAACCATCTCGTCATATATATATATATATATATATATATATATATATATATATATATATATATATATATATATATATATATTGTTGTATGTGAATATGCTGCACATATAGAACCTATCTGGATAGGTACATCTTGTCACTAAGAAATTTTATTTATAACATTTAAAACACCATGAATATAAACCATTAAAATGCATGTGATACCATTGCAGATTTAGATTCAACAACCAATTATGTCCACTTCACAACAATGAAATTTACAATATCAAGATTATGTGAGGTGGATTTTAATGCCACCTTTTTATTGTATAATAACAAGAACATTTCCACAAAGGAAATAAACTATGCTTTTGGGGCCAACGCATTTATGAAATACCACACTAACCACTCACATTTTTAAATCACATATTCCGAACTTAAATGTACTTGTTCACATATCATTGTTTTATGTTTAATATTCATATATTTCTAAATCATTTTTATTTTATTATGCTTAAATATTTCCAAGTTCATAATATATTTGTTATCATTTAGGAATGCACTCTTATGAGAATGTATGCTTGGTTTCATTCTTGTTGATATAATGAAAAATCTTCAAGGTGTGGGTGACTTTGTATTGGAGAGAATTTCTAGAGAGGTTTGGTTCCCTTGATGAGTCATGCACATTAATACTAACTCTACTTAAATTGTAAGGAGAAGTGATAGAAAAAAACACAAATAAACCTAAGTTAAAAAAAGAGGCAAGACATCAAAAATGTGATCCTTAGCTTGCTTGCTTGTGCATAATGGAACTAGTAGAAACTAACACACATACACAAATCCTAAATTAAGCACTCTTGCTTAAGTATTGAATAAATAGTTAAGTAGATCTATGGTAGAATTAGGAGGGGAAGCATTCATCACGACATCTAACATTGCATGAAACTTAATAATACACACACTACGACTTGCAAAAGAAAACTTGTCTTGCATAGAGGTAAGGAAATTAGACACAATCTAGGGGAAATATTATTCACCTAAAGGAGAACATCAGCAACTTATGAATTCACACTAAACACAAACATGAAATAAGGCAAAATGAACTTTCTACTATTTCCAAGGCATTTACAAACTTGCCAAGAATTTTTACAAAGGAAAGAGCCATGTTTTTATAGATTACAAAGGAGAAGAGAGGAGATAAGAGAAAAAATTCATGGGAGGAGAATAAATTTGACCCACTTCACATGGGATGCATAATAATTAATAGTTAATGTTGTTCCCCACATGTGAAAGGTTAAATGATGCTCCACATCTTTATCTTTGTCTCCCACCTTTCTTATAAAGTTCAAAATAGACTTTTGACTTTTTCTATCCATGAAAATCATGGGCCACCTTATATATTCAAACCCATATCTTTCCCATGTGATAAAAAATGATATATTTGTCATTATGTGCAAAGGAGTCAAAGAAGTAGATATTCATAGGAGACAAGATCCACCACCTCTATGTGAATTAGAAATTGCACCCCACTCTTGTCATGTCCTATTTTTATCATGAATATTCTTTGTGGGCCATGCCACATTATCTAGAATCCACCTCAACACTATGATATATCATCATGCAGAGTCACTGTAAATAGTAACCATGAATAGTGTCTATGTGAATAGTGTTTCATGAATAATTTTTAGTGAATAGTAATCTTACTCATACCAGTAAACATGGTGTGTGATCATGATGATCAGGTAAGCCTTGCAATCCATGTTTCAACCAAATGGTTACTATAGTAGTTAACATTACTGGCAATCTCTACATATTGGTTGTTTGCTAAGCAAAGACCAGTAGCTTTATGTAGTCTATTGGGCATGGAGTCATATGTGTTCCATCATAGATCCAATTTTTATCATGCATGCAATGCCTTGAAAGGATTAAAAATGCCTTCCCAAAAACCAAGAAAGAAGTAAAAAAAATAACTACATGTGCACATAGGCACCTAGAGGAAAGAAAATACAACTAAACTACTAAATAATGTGCACACATACACTTAGTGGAAATAAAATACAACTAAACTACTAAAAATGTGCACATAGGAACTTAGAAGAAAGTGAAAGCTAAAACTAATATGTACAAAAACCCTTTCAAATCCTCTTGGATTAGAAAGAAAGCTTCTTAGATAACCTTCCTTCATGAGCTATGCAATGGTGTAAGATAGCACATTTGACTATCCTCTTGCTTGGATGATTCTTTTTCCTAATTTCCAACCCATTTGGAATGCCTTTTAATAGATATTCTGGAGCAAAGAGATTTACAATGAATATATACTAGTCTAAGACTTGAACCTCTACCCTTTATTGTTGTTCTTCTTTGGCAATGGTCTCCAAGATAGCCAAACATTAGTTTATAAATCCTATTGCAACATGAATCTCACATGATTGGTTGAATCCATAGCATACTTGGACCTCACTAACTTCTTTAAGATTATCAAGTTGTCCATCCACTATTGCTAGCTACTCAAACTCATCAAACTAAAATGGACATAATGGCATATTGGCATAATTGTCTCCAAGAGAGAGAATTTGTTGTTCCTTGAGAGATGCTAGCCAAAACAGATCCATGTTGTCTATCAAGAGTGTACCAAGGTTTAAAAATGGAATGAGAGGTTAGTAACCCATGTTGAAGATTTCAAATAAGTCATCATCTAGTGAGTTTGCCTCTTGAAGAGACATATTTGTATTATTATCTCCTTCTATCTTGTTTGGAGTACCATGAGGGGCATCTAATTGAAGCTCCACTACAACAAGCTCCTCAAACTTATCAAGAGGATCTAATAATTATTCCTCTTGATCATCTATAATTTTTTTGTCATGGTCAACTAACTGATTGACTACTATAACCATTTCAATTGCTTCACCTTGCTCATTTTCATTCTCAATTGCACCAAATGGAAGCTCCTGAAGCAAGCCAATATCTCCTTTATTCTCTACTTCCTCATCATGTATAAAATTTAAATTTCCTTTGTCCTCACCAAGGAGAGTACCAATACAAATCTCCTCTTCACACACACTTGAGATGTCCTCATCATGACTGTCCATGGATTCATTATCAACTAGATACTCATGTTGAATCTTCCACAAAACAGGTACTTCTTTCAAAGGGTAAGGGAGTTCACTAGACTACTTGAATCTTGTAAGAGTGTCCTTAGAACTAAGAAAAGTATTTGGTATGGCTCCTAAGGCATTTTCTCTTTCTTGGTCTTCGGTGGGCATATGAGAACATTTACTCACAAGGGTTGGCATGGTGTAACTAGGAGTCATAGTCTAAGAAGGACTCCATTATTGAAAAGTTTGAGGTTCTTGAGGGAGAATAAATTTTTAAGAGGGTTGTTTTTGAGGGATGATAGGCTGATTTTCCACAAGTATGGGCTATCTCAAAAAAAGGGGAACTTTAAAACTTAGGATTTTAAAAATAGGAGACTTACTTGAAAGTTCATAAGGTTTACCTTTCTTGAATATTGGGATCTTGAATGTTGGAGCCTCATTTTGAGTGGGTTGAGCCTAAGCTATAGGATCTGCTTGTTTGAAACTGAGGATGGAAGAGGACAATTAAGCTTCAATATATTTCACTTGTATAAATAGTCGATGCATTTACTCATGTTTGGTTGCAATGTGTCTAGCCAAGCACTCCTTATGATATCTTTCTTTCTCACTCATCTCCTATTGATGGAGAAAAGCTTGATAAGCAAGCTCATCTTGATGTCTATTATACTCCTTCTCTCTTATAAAAACATCTAATCATTTTTGTACATCCAAAAATATATCCTTGAAGCTTATATTGGCAATATTATCCCTTTTGTGGGGCTAACTAGGAGGATAACTATGATGATTAGGGTCAAGGTACCCTTTTTGAGGCTAGTTATGAGTATGAATAAGCTGATTTGGAGTAGAGGGGAACACATAAGACCAATTTATCTCATTAAATGGCTAATGAGGAGGATAAAAATCATGATGAGGAGGTGGAAAGATGGAATTTCCCCTAAACCAAACCATATGAGAGATGTATAATGAAATTCAAATGCTAATAAAAGGCTTAGAAACAACAAGTTTATTAAAATCACTCAAATTTGTACCTTCAAAGGATGCCTAGGATGATAAAACTAGCAAAAGTAGACTCAAAATCACCATTGGTGCTTGTAAAAATGCCTCCAAAGGCTGATGTAGTTAATAACACTGATAATTCTCTAGTAGATGAAAATCTATCCCACTAGGCATTCTAAAAATTGTTATCACTTAGGAGTGTACCCTTGTGAGAATGTATGTCTCTTCTCACTCCTGTTGATACAATGGAAACTCTCTAAGGTGTAGGTGACCTAGTATTGGAGAGAATCTCTAGAGAGGCCTATATCCTTTGATGAATCACCTACACTAACACCAACTCTACTCAAATTGTAAGGAAAATGGATAGAAGGAAAACACAAATAAACCTAAGTTAAACAAAAGAGGTGATACACCAAAAATGTAATCCTTGGTTTGCTTGCTTATGCACAATGAAACTAACAAAAACAAGCATGCATACGTAAATCCCAAATTAGGAACTCTTTAATAAGTATTTCATAGAGAGGTGAGGAGATATATGGAAGCATTCATCACCACATCTAACATTGCATAAAACTTAAGAATACACATTATGACCTATAAAAGAAAACTTGTCTTGTATAGAGGTCAGGGAATTGGACACAATCTAAGGGAAAAATTCTTCACCACAAGGAGAGCATCAAAAACTTATGAATTCACGTGAAACACAAGCATGGGATAAGGAAAAGTTAAGTTTCTATTATTTCCAAGGCATTCACAAACTTTCCAAGAATTTTTACAAAGGAATGATCCATGTTTTTATAGATTACAAAGGAGAAGAGAGGAGATGAGAGAAAAACTTCATGCAAGGAGAAGAAATTCGACCCACTTCACAAGGGATGCATAGTAATCAATATTGAATGTTGTTCCCTACATATGAAAGGTCAAAATATGCTCCACCTTTTTATCTTTTTCTCCTACCTTTTTTATAGAGTTTAAAATAGCTTTTTGCCTTTGTTTAGACATGAAAATCATGGGCCTCCTTAAAAATTCGAACCACATCTTGCCCATGTGATCAACAATGACATGTTTGTCCTTATGTGCAAAGGAGATAAAAAATTAGAGAATATTAGGAGACAAGATCCACCACCTTCATGTGAATTAGAAATTTCACCCCACTCTTGTCATGCCCTATTTTCCTCATGAAGATTCTTTGTGGGTCATGCTCCATCACCATTCAAAATCAATGTGAATAGTAATCATGAATAGTTTCTATTGAATAGTGTTTAGTGATTAGTAATATTACTCTTGTTAGTAATTTAGTGAATAGTAATATTAATCTTGTTAGTAAACATGGTATGAGATCTTGAAGATCATATAATTCTTACAATCCATGTTTAAACCAAATGGTAACTGAAATAGTTAACAATACCATTGAGTCGTTTGTTCTTAATAGATTTACATATTTGAGCACTTACTATACTCCACTTTGTGTTAAATTAAAATGTTTAGGAATCTCAAGCATCAAAGCAACAAAAAGAACAAATTACCATTTTCAAGCACTATTTAATTAAAGACAATGTTAAGTGTTCCTTAATTATTGATAGTTTTATTAAGAATATTAAAAAGTCATGATTTTACTAGTAAATTATTTTTTATGAGTTTTTTAATTTAATATATTTTGAATTCTTCTTTTATGTTATAATTTTTACAATTTAAGAGTCATCTGAAAGTTAGAAGAAATGCCAAAAGTCCTTTTATGGGATTATTTAATTACATTTTGAATAAAAGTTATACCTTTACATTCACGTAGGTGTGTAAAGTGATTTTTTAAAGGGAAATTGTCTTGGATAAGATGATCTTAACTTATTGCTATTGGGAGATCTCAAATTTGTGATGTTTTCCATTTATAACAAGAAACAAACAAAATAACATAAAATATTAATATGATGATCCTTGGCTTACTACAATATTTTCATTTTGTAAGCACAAGTAAACACATATTACCGAGAAAGAAAAGTATAGAAATATCTCTCCTTAGTTATAATACATTCATAGAAGCAAGGTAAAGTTGACATAGATGAAGTGAAAACAAGTGGTGAACAATCATTCTTGTATTTCACACTATTAAATAGTTGAATATAGTAATTAACAATATCATATCCACATCATTAATTTACTTCAAGATATTTACCAATGAGTACTTGCCAATGAAATTAGTTATGTACCTTCCATTCATTTATTGATCACCACATTTATCAAGCATTGAGAGTTTAACAATGGGAAGGTCCTTTCTTAAACATGTTAGGACCCAGTCAATTCATTTAATCACATAAGGAGACGAAACTACCACAAAGAGTCACAAATTTTATTTGAAAGGGAGACAAGGCTAGTACAAGTTCTCATTGCATGCATGGAAGCCAATGTAAAACAAAGGGAATTATAGTTGTGTAGTTTATATCCTTCAACAATTACCCTAAAAGGAACTTTCATGAAAAGGTGGTAAGTGTTCTATTGACTACTTGATTTCTCTAGAATGTCAACAAGTGCCCAAGAGATTCATATGAACAATAAAGGGATGCTTTGTGAATTTATAGATTTAAATGAACTACAATGCTTAAACATCCTAAGGGAGGGGTGCATGGTGAGGCATGAAGGGAGTAGGAGCAAAGACATGCTAAATAAGTTGGGAGAAGATGTAAAAACCATATGAAGGCAACAATCATACTAATAACACATATATTAAACCACTAATCTACAAATATATAAATATATTAAAATCATATAATTTAATGACTAATAAATAACTAAGGTTCATTTTTAAATATACATAATTACTTATATATCCTAAAATCATATAATTTAATGACTAATAAATAACTAAGATCCATTTTTAAAAATACACAATTACTTATAACTCATTGGGACCATAAAAGTGCTTTTGACAAACAATATTAACTCTCATAAATTGAGCTTGGCATCTACAATAAAACCATCTATACATCTTTGGAATCTTTAGCTGTGAAGCAACTCTTCAATCCTCTATTGTATTATTGTTATATATTTGGATCAGTAACATTGGAACTTCTTGTATATAGATTCCTATTTCCAATAATCGTATATTACTTATCTTTGCATAGTAATGAACACCGCTTGACATAACAAAGCAAATAATTTTTTATTTTACTTTTAATATCCTTAAATGCTTGACATCTATTGTTCTTTTATATATATAGATAAATAATTTTATTTTATCTTATCATTTTTAATTATTTAAAAGATGGTTGTCTATATCTTAAGTTTGATGTATCATTGAGGAGAGATTGATATGGATGAAACTAACTTCAATTAAGTTGGATATCCTTCAATTAAGTTAGATATCTATGTTTATATAAACATTAAGCCATACCAGGAATGAGATATTTAAATAATAGATGGAAAGGGAGAATAGGGGTTAAAGGAACGATGGAACTCTTCCTCTTGTGGAACATAATTCAAACTTAGAAACCAATAGAATCCTACACTCAATCCCCACGACAACTCCTCAGTTGTGTAATAGGGCTGCTACAGTGCATTCAGCTATCTTCTTAAATTACATGGCATAAACATTGCTTAGCCTACCGGAAACTCAGTCTACTTAAGTAATTAATTAGTTTTGAGATGATTTTTGAGCTTACATCACATTGACAACACACGTGTTGTGTACAAATCCAAGTGTAATAATGTATGGTTGCTCCACTCATCAAAGAGAAGATTCATATGCCTGTATGGTTGGACTAGAGTACTATATGTTTGAGCTATAGTTTATATAGATTCGAATCTAGGATTTTTAATTTGTTGTTGGAATGCTTTACCAATTGAACTATTGGTCTTTTTATGGTAAATCTATTGTTGATTTGGGTGTAGCTTATTTTCAACACCATTTTTAATAAAATATATTTTAAATCCATTTTATTTATTTTCGATGGTATCAAATTCCTTCAGCGTAATGTTAATTTCTATGAAATATCACTCCACCCAATTCAGAAGAGATGAACTCCACCCCTTGTCCTCATAATATCAAGTCTTTACAATCAAATTATATATACATACATATATAATTATATATTTATTATATTATCCTGATTGAATAGTTCAAACAAAACCTGATTGGAATTTTTCTTTTGGGATGAAAAACATGTTAAAAGAAAAATGTTACCCATGCTTGAGACCTCCTTTAAATTGCGTTCTCACACTGAGAGTATTGAAAGATTACAGATGCAAAGCTTTTTACATAGATGACTCCTGTACAATTATCACGATGTATTCCCTCTCATAATTATAAAAGAACTATATATATAAGAAGCTCTAGATCTGTAATCTTTCATCAATACTTAACAAAAACATTTATTGCATTCTTCTTTTCTACATTGCTTCCATCCCAAAAACGAAATTTATTTTCCAATTATCATGCTTAAAATCTTTTAATAACCTGTTTCCGTCATATTTCATAATGCAGTACCGAACTAGCTGGTTTCTATTTAAAGTACATTGCAGATTGGAAAGAAACGATAAGGATGTAGTACATGTATGTCGTACAAGAATAGTAAACTCCAACGTAAAAAGTGAAGTACATTCAAGTTGCTTGCGTAAAGAATTCGTATCCGGATTATTTAATCGGGTTTTTCTTTGTAACTCTTTAGCATTTCCAATTCACTGAGATTTTCAATATGTTTTAGACTTTTAATTGTTAGTACATGCTTTTCTAATCATTTGGAGCAATTACTTTTGTGCACCTATATCAATTGTAATGTTTAAACCAAAATTTTTAAAAGAAATATTTTTTACATAAAAAGAAATGATTTTGCTTTCTTTTGATTGGGACAATACATGTGATTTGATTATATTATTGGATGATTTTCTTATTTACAATAAAATATGTATATAAAAATATAATATGCAATGTTATTTTTTTAAATAAAAACAATTATTTAACAAGTGACTAATGACACATATTGCACATAAATATGGAAAAAAAATCGTGGCCATAAACTAAATAAATATAATGTAGAAGTTTGACAAGTGAATAACATGGCACATATTGTACTAACATATAAATATGGATCAAAATCCATAATCATAAACTAAAAAAATATGATGTAGAAGTATACAAAAGTTGAGGTTATAAACTAAGCCAAAATAATATTAAAAGAAATTAATTAATGAGATTTATTTCCATACGCATTCATCTACCATATCCATGCAATTGCTAAATTTTCCTTACTGATACTATCCACAAATAGCTTCTTTCTTTCCATTTATGATGATCCCATGGATGGACAGACCCTTAAAACACCATCAATTTATGATGAGGACATGCCTCCACAAGTTTATTTCGATATAACATCAAATCTTCATTACAAGGTCTTGGCGAGGCTTTTTTCGATTTAGGGGAATCTGTGTGAGAATGCACTTAAATTTTGTTGATATGAATTGAAAGCTTATAAATTTGTTGAAGATAGTTTCAAAATGGGTTCAATTTCAGCTAGAGGAGATGCATCATCAACCAGAGCATTATCTTTTCTACCTCCATCTTTATTGATATTACCATGCAACTAAAAAAAATGCTAAACAACACTTGTTACATGTACTTTAAATTTTTAGTTATTTTTATTATAGTGTAACCTTTGTCAGCATAATGGAGGGGTGATTGTCGACATAATTGTGTCAATAATTTTTGAAAAAGTGCACCCTCCTAAAAACCTTTGAAACCTTAGAGATTTTTATTTATTTATAATGAAATAGAGATTATAATTTTATTACAAATAAAATATGTACAAGACTATTAAAAAAAAGGTGATAGAGGACACACCACCAAAGTCAAACTAGGCAATGCCCACAAAACCAAAGGTCCAAGGTTAAAAATGTAATGAACAAATTAGGCCATGCCTAGAAAAAGCTCTAGTGCATTAAAAAAAATGTAATTAGTATCAACAAATAAACCAACTGGGATTAGGTCATTGTCAAGAAGAACACCCCACTTGGAGCCTGGAAGATATTTCCCATCATCCACTGGGTCCGATATAGTGTCCACGTCTACCTAGTCAAGATTATCTTTTTATTTAGTAGGTGAGGAGGATGATGTAGAAAAAGAGGCTGAACTTATGGGGGTCATAAATTTTAATTTGTAGCTCTGTTTGAGCTCACCTTTGCACCAAAAATACTAGCTTGAAAATGTCTCATAATTGGAATGACTGGTTATGGCACAAATAATGAATCAGAATACTACCAAGGCAAATAAAATTCATCGGGCTAAGATTCATAACAATAACCAGTATTAATTCTTATTGAATAAATCAAATAATTACAAACCATGCATAAATAAGTGTAAACTCAGAATTGGAGTTGACATGCAAAATTTGAAACTCTAAAAAAAATAAAACTAGACCTACTAGTTTTAGTAGCTGCTATTTTAATAACTTTTACATGAAAGCACATGTATCTCTAAAAAACTCTAAAATTAAACTAAACACTAAAATTAACCTATCAAATAAATTTCAACTGAAGTTCAAGCCTGCTTATAAAAATAGATAATTTTTGAACTTATAAAATACCAAAAATAAAATTAAACTACAATTTCAAACTGCCAAATGGTCATATTTGGCCTCTAAAATATATCATAAATGTCCCATATCTATAAGATAAGATTATGGTTGCATTGAAATTTTTGAGCTAGTCATTTTGACATTAATATGGGCTCAAACAGAGTTACGGATCAAAATTTATAGCCAGTAGAAGTTTGACATCTTTTTATACATCATTCTCATCTAGTTGAAAACAACTCAGCTCTTGCGAGTTTCTCTAATTGTACTTATTCCACTTATTATTATAAATCTTCTTCATCTCCCATGTTTTAATCCAAGTGTTGTCTTCTTGTTGTAATCATTTTCACTGTACTAAATTCTTGTCACAACTTCCTTTCCTTGTGTTTACTATCTTCTTATCCAAAGCTTATAGTATCTTTTATTTTCTTCTTCTTTGGCACCTATTGTTTCCAATCTACTTCTTCATATTCTTCACCTTCACCATATTCTCCATGGAAACCATATAAATATGAAACATTAAAGACTTGAGAGATATAAAAATTATATGGTAAACTAACCTCATAAGCATTATTATTGATATTTTTTTACAATTTTGCATGGTCTAATTTTTTTGTACTTCAACTTGTTATATGTGCCTTTCAAAAATCTCTCTTTTCCTCGAGTAAATAATCATTAAATATCATTATTAAATATTTTTTGTCCTTCTTCTGACATTGATTATGATTTACACTTCTCATTAGTTTCCTATAATTTTCTTCTTATTTTTTCTTGTAACTGTTGTATATGTTCTACAAATGCTTTTGTATCATCATTAACTCATTTTGTAATTGATAAATGTACCAAATCTAAAACAATCATATGATTTCTTCCATAAAAAATATGAAATACTAATTTACTTTTTGATCTTCACTAAACTATTATATTCAAACTTAGGTTGAAGTAAAGCCAAGTCCCATTACTTGGGATTCTCTCCAGCTATGCATCTCAATAAATTTGCCAAGCTCATATTCAAATTTTTTATTTATATATCTATTTGGGGGTGGTATGCACTAATTAATTTTATCTTAGTCCCCATTTTCCTCCACAAAGTC
>JARHVA010004039.1:1440000-1467500 GCA_037957365.1 Torreya grandis
ATGAATATGTTTAGGAACTTGTAATTAATGTGTGATTGAAAAAATATTAGAAAAAAGAGAAATAGAATGCCAAGGATGTGTCAATTATTTTTATCCTCTTTACATGCATTGGAAAGAACTAGAATTTCTTTGAGAGTGATGTTATACTTAATATATCACACAAAATGAATGTGTAGCCTTATGTCAATAATGGATAGTAAACACTACTTTGGTTAAATTAATATTAATATTTCTAGTATTTAGCACATACTTATATTTTGTTTATTGCCCTAATTATAGTAAAATTCAATAGACACCCTACTATACACTGAATCTGAATCTTGATAAAGACTCACAGGGGTTACCACTCTATTTTATTGTATGTAATATTAATTCTTTGAATAAATTTGTTTACATTTCTTCTTGTTAAATGGTTAAGGATTAAGAACATGATTAGTGGTCTAATCCTTATTTCAATGTCATACTTTTATGAATCCATAACTATTTTTAGAATCAAAGCCACCTTTTCATGCCTACTTGTAATTACTTATAAAAATGACAATAAATTAAGTTTGAGTCAATTGATACCAAAAACCATTCAATTGCTCCTTTGTAGATAGTGTTAACCTATTTTTGAATTGCAACAAATTGATCTTGACTCATATTGAAAAAATACTGTGATCATTCATATGAAATTTGTTGTATCCAAATAGAGAGTGAAATTTCATATATTAGAAAGTCATCTTATTGATAGATTATTTGTAAATAAATTTTAAAAAAATGTTGGTGTTGGTTTGTGGTGTGTATCGCTAGGTGTGTTATAATTTTTGTATTACTACCATTAGTATCTAGTGAGGTTGGAGGAAGAAGAATTAAGGAGTAGGAAAGAAGGCTTGCTTAGATAGTTAGATTCCAATACATTGCATAATTTATTATTATCCTCAATAGATTTCCTAAAAGCCTTTCAAAATCAAGGTTTCATGATGTAATACATCAACTTCCAAGCACCCAACTATGAAGTCAATATCAATGATATTTTCATGCAGTGAAAATTAGAAACAACATTTTAAATCATGTTGGAAAAATTGATGGTTGAAGCCATATAAAAAGTGTTTCACCTTCCAAATATGTGCTTTGTGTCAGGTAATAATTTTTTCATCATTAAAGCCACATCAACTACTTATGCACTCTTATCATCTACCACTAGTCTCATCAACTGCTTCACCCACATCCCCAGGTGTGGGTTCTTGATCTTTGTTTCCATTGTTTTTGAAAATATAACCCATAGGAGTTCTATAGTACATCTAGGAACCTATAGCTTGGCCACAATATAGGGCTCATCCTCATCACCCATTCAACCTGCATAAGAAACTAGTAGGAAAAAAAATGGAGAAAGGGAAAAGTTAGGATGAGAAATTCAAACCATCAACAAACAACTAGATACAAGAAACATAATTATTCTATCACATCCTAACCTTTTATATAAAAAAGAGAATATGAATAACAAATGTAGGAAGAAAGCCTACTTAGGGTGCGAACTAGTCCAAAAAGAATGCCACACTACCTATATAAATCCTTAGTTGTGAAATAGAAAAACCCTAACTTTCTAGTCTAGATAAGAGAAATTACCAATGTTTTCAAAATATAAAGGACATGGTATTTCCCTGAGAGAATCCAAATATTAAAGGAAAAGACAAACTACCCAAGCTTTAAATAGTACCATTCGCTTATTTATGTTGGCTCTATTATCTTCTTGAACAAAGAAAATGAATTGGTTTTAGGGAGAATAAAGGAAGGGTGAACAAAAAATGACAACATGGCTTCTTATTTTTTGGGGATATACATATAAATCATAAATATTAAGTGATTAATATATTCCTGTTACGTGTTTCAAAAAGTAGGAACAAACGGGGGTAGGAAAGCTCGCCCTATACAAATTAAAGCTAAATAAGCTCCCGAACGTGTGACTAAACCTCGATTTCCATGTGTGTGTGTGTGTGTGTGTGTGTGTGTGTGTGTGTGTGTGTGTGTGTGTGTGTGTGTGTGTGTGTGTGTGTGTGTGTGTGTGTGAAGATGAGAAATGGAATCACTAAATTTTATTCATGAATACCAAGAAAATTAAATGAAATAAGAAAACGCCAAACAATTAAACCCAAAATAGTTGAGAAAAAATACCCTTAATTAAATGAAAAATATATAATCAATTTATTACACAAATATAATCTAATTTAAGATGTAAATTAAACATTATTCTATTAAAATCAAATTCCATGTCACTATTATTAAAGAATCACCTAAAATTTAATAGATTAACTTAGAAGGTGTTCACATGCAAGTGAATTTCTTTAAGGATTATTTTGGACATTCTCCAACATTGTTTGAAAT
The DNA here is from genome assembly GCA_037957365.1 of Torreya grandis. Classification (NCBI taxonomy): domain Eukaryota; kingdom Viridiplantae; phylum Streptophyta; class Pinopsida; order Cupressales; family Taxaceae; genus Torreya; species Torreya grandis. The sequence goes on from JARHVA010004039.1 coordinate 1,442,365, forward strand.
GAGAAATAGATAGATAGATATATTCCGAATGGAATTCCACTTCATCCTCTTTTTAAAAAAAAAGAAATAAAGAAGCAACCAAATATTTTATATATATTCCGAATGGATTTCCACTAAATCCTTCCTCAAAAAAAAAAGCAGCCACCAAATTTTTTTTAATGTATTTTTAAACATTATTTAGGTTTGTAATGAAAGTGAGTCAGTCTTATAAATGTCCATAGAAGGTGGACCCAATAAAAAAGCTACCATAAAAAGCCATATAAAAGGTATGTGAAAAACTTATACTATTTAAGCCTATTTCACATTTACAATGAATGAATATAACCACATAGTTCTGCAACATATTTGATTCAAGGGACCATATGGGAAGAGAAATACAAATTACAAAACTATAGTTATACCTTGTCCTCCTTCAAATTAAAAACACTTTGAATGGTTGTGGATTCGATCCTTGCTGCTTTTGTGAACTTTTACAAACACATTATTAAGTGCAGCATTGGCAATTAAATGCAAATCATCATTGCGGTAGATTTCACATACCAGCTAATAATGATAATACATTGAAATCATCAACGTTGCCCTTAATGATGCATTTGTTAACGAGAACTTGTTGAAATTGTCTAGTGAGATGAAAGCATTGAGAAGACGCCAGAGATTTATAAGTGGGAAACCGGACTGGAAGTAAACATTTTAAATTGTCAACTTGTATAGTATAGGATAAAAGTGCAGGCAATGCGAGGGAGGTTGGTCTTGTTCATCGTAGTACTAACCAGTATTGGTACTAACCAGTATTGTTGGTATGTTTGGTCTCATTCATGGTACTACTAACTAGCATGGGTAGTAAGTTTGGTGTCGTTCATTGTACTACTAACTAGCCTTGGTAGTCAGGTTGGTCTTTTACATTGCAGTACTAACAAGTATTGGTAGAACAATTTTTACTGAAAATGTTTATTTTTGTATCATTAATGAGTTGCACATGGTCTTCCTTTTCATGCAATCAAATAGTTTTAAATTTAATATAATAAAACTTTAATTATTTTGATAGGGGTTTATTTATTGGAATCGATGTTTCATTCTATTGTTGATTGATGATTCATATTTTAAGTTGAAGGATGAATATGATCACTTTCTTCTATTGCAAACATATTGTAGAGGGTGGTTGGCGCACATTGTTAGGACAAAAGTATATGAGTAAGGATATGTTTTTGTAATTGTGACCATGGGTTAGCTACATAATTGTGAGTAGTCGATATAAGGAATGGCATGTGAACCTTTTGCTATATTGGCAAGTCTGTTTTGTGGATATTTATCTGCTACGTTCGAAATCATTAATTATTTTTGTGTTGGAATTTAAAACGTATGTTAGGATACAAAAATCTGTTTAATATATTATTAACACAAATTAATGCTACCATCAATGACATCATTAAAAAATCTAATACATATATGAGGTCATCATCTATGAGAAATTTTTTGAAAGTTTGTTTTGATACCTTAATGCACATAGGGTAGGGATTGGGCATGAAGTCATTATAAGGTGAGTTATGTTGGAATCAAAATCTCTGTGCGAATGTGGTGAGCATATGTCTATTATCTTAGATTCATTTTTGGCACTAGTGTCAATATCTTTAATCAATCAATTTATTTGTGTCATAAATTTCTATATTGGTCTATAGGGTTGTGATTTTATTCTTTTCAAAGCCATGTTCTGTTGCTAGAAGGCGTTTGGGGTTATCATTAGATCAAGGTAATATGTGTCCTCTAAATGACACAAATAATTTGATGGCTAACTTTATTTTCTTATTATGTTATATTTTTTGTCATCATAGAATCATTGGATTCTTGTAAATAAAGTTGTGTGAATGGTTTATGGTTCTTATTAGGGTTTATGTAACAATAAATTGTGTATTTGAAACATTTTATTATTTTAATAGCTTGACATGCATATACTAGAGATTGGCATGCAACCATTGTAACGTAATTAACACTCAATTCAAGATATTTGCATGAAATTCATGAATTCTTTTTGTTTCATGTTTATGGTTGACATTGATGTCAATTTTTTTTAAATCTATACAGTTTTTTTGGTCATAAACTTCTATATATGTCTATAGGGTCATGTTTTCGTTCATTCTAAAGTCTAGTTCTTTCATTAGATGGTAAGATTTGTACTATAAATTAAAAAAATTCATGGTTATGTGTTGACTATTTTATAGTACTATGTTGTTTGATGCTATGGAACCATTAATTTCCTGTAAACAAAGTTGTGTTAAAGGCTTATGGCTTAATCTACTATAATTCACCCTCTTTTATGTACTTAATCAATGGCCAACATTTTAAGTTGAAGGGTTAGAAGTAAATTGGTGAGGATGCATTTGTTGTCGGTGACCAGATGCCCTGTATGCAATGGTGAGTGGTAAATTAATGGAAGAAATGGCATGGTTACCTTTTGTGATGATTGAAAGTCTATTTTATGTATATTTATCTATTGTGTTCAATGTTATTCCTTTTTTTATGTTGGATTTAAATGTGTATATAACAATGCTAAGGATTTTAAATTTTCTTATGAACCTAAAATAATTATTACATTAATATATTGAAATAAATCTAATTTGTATTTATCTATGAGATTAAGTTTACCAGATTATTTTGTTTTAAAAATCCATAGTTTTTATAGCTCGATGCACATAGGCTATAGGTTGGGCATGTTGTCATTATCAAGTGTGTTAACCCCAAATCATTATCTCTACATGAGTATTGTGGGCAAGTGCACAAAGTTGGCGGGGAAAAAGGGGCCTACTCATGCACATAATTTTCTTGAAATTTTAGAAATATGAACTTCTGTAGATAATTCGAGATATCTACACTCCAAATTTGAAGATGGTGTAAGAATATGAAGAGGAACTCCTATTTTTTTAAAATAAAATAGAGAAGATAGGTCGTGATGTGCACAATTTTTTGTGAAACATTTAATAGTCTTTGAAATACTTTGAGAAAAATTTAGATAAGATATTCTTGTTTGTGACTTATATTTTTTTATATTTTTTCAATGAATACTTTTTTCTATGGATTTTGCAAGAAAACAGATCCAAAAATTTGAAATAAACATGGATAGTGATCTGTGTGATGCACCTAACTACCTCAAATAAGGATGAAAATAATTTTTTTTTAATGTGTAGAATTAGGCCTAGTTTATGACCATATAACATTTTTTACACTTAGATCAATGAAAAATAAATTACATAAACCATGTATGGGCATGTATATTTTCTTCATGCAGTTGCATAAAAAAATTATAGTTAAAAATTAACATAGTTTGAAAACTTAAATTAGTCCTTTTGGTGTGATCGAAGAGCCCATTCCATGCTTTCCCACAGTGCTATAACATTATACATAATATATCAACCTTGAATGAAGTCAATTTTTTCAAGCCGAATGATTAATGGTAGCATATACATAAGGTGAAGAGCCAAAGCATTGGTAATGATTTTGTAAGAGACATTAAGTGATAGGATACTAATAAAAAATAGTTTGGGATCATTAGGTTTAGGGATGAATTTGATATGTCCTTTGTTGATGGATAAAACCAAAGTCTATGAGTGGAAGGCTTCAAAGTAGACCTAGTAAAGGTCATCCCCCATAGTATCCCACATTTACTTGTAAAATTTTTAGAGGAAGCCATCACATCCTAGGGATTTTTCATTGGCCATGTGCATCAAAGCTTCAAAGAGGTCCTCCAAATAGAGGAGCTTATCATAGGATATCACTTGGGTGGATGAAACATTACTAGGAAACACTAGGAGGCATTAGTTCAGGGCCTGATGGTTTTACATAGATGGAAATTGGGTAGAAAATACTTGTCAAGAATGTTTGGAAAAAGCCTTGAACTTCTCAGGTGTCTCCATAAATAATTTTAAATTATCTTGAAATGCTACCATTTGTTTGGAAGTGGATTTGGCCATGAACATGTGGAAAAATTCCTTGGAGACTCGATAATTCCTAAAAAGTTATTCAAATGAATTATTTTTTGAAAAACCTTATCTAAAATTTAATGCAGTGTTGTCATGTTTTACTTAAGAAAATACATGAAATAAAGCTTGGGATATAAATAAATTTTAAATATTTATGATAAAAGGTTATATATATATATATATATAAGAAAGCTTATTAATTAGGTGAAACACCCAAATTAATGAAAAAGTGAGAACTATAGTATGTTATAGGTACTAACCAAAAAAATATGTCATCACTATGAGAAACCTCTATGTTACAATCAATTTATCTATAATTCTGAGTCTCCACCAATTATTTATAGCTTCATCTTCACCTTCCCTAACTCTAACATATAATATTCAAAATGTGTGCTTGTATATAAATGAAAAACATATCATAGTATTGACAACTTTCCTTTAATTTTGCCTACTAATATATGCACAATCTTCAAAATCTTTGTTCTTAAAATAATAAAATATGTGCTACATAAAATATTAGAGACTTTGTAAAATATACCCACTAGAATAACAATGTAAAATTTTGGACAAAAAAGTAAGAAAATAAAAAATTAAACAATTTTTTTTAACCTTATTTTTACAAAGTTTGAATGAGCTTATAGGAATTATTTGAATGGAGATGAATAGTGATGTAGAAAAAGAGGTTGAACTTATGAAGGCCATAACATTTTATTCGTAGCTTTGTTTGAACCCATCTTCACACTAGAACAACTATATGAAAAATTTCAATGTAGCCATAATCCACCCTTCTAGTTATGGGATGTTTTTGATATTTTTGGAGGCCATATGTGACCATCTAAGGGTCCAAAATTATAGTTTAATAATATTTTTGAGTTTTTTCTAAATTTCTATATTATTTATTTTGTAATTGGACTTGAACTTCAGTTAAAATTTGTCCGATAGCTTAATCTTAGTGATTAGTTTATTTTTGGATATTTTTAAAGCTACATTAGCTTGCATACGAAACTTATTAAAAATAACAATTACTAAAAATAATAAGTTGATTTTTATTTTTTTTTAGAGTTTCAAATTCTACATGTCAACTCCAATTTTGAGTTTATTCTAGTTTATGCATAGTTTTTAATTATTTGAATTATTTAATACAAATCAATAAAGGTTAAAATTTTATTAACTTTGCCTATTGGAAATTTTATGATTGTGATAATATTCAGTTTCATTTTTTGGTATCATAGTAAGTTCAAATCTTGGATGTGTAAGATATGGTGAGAGGATAAGGAGGAATCACTCAGATAAACCATCATATGTAAGAGTTATAGAGATAAGTATAATAATTAAATGAGTTTATTGTGAATAAATGATAAAGGAGAGAAGAAGACTATGTACAAGGTGACACATATCATGAAGAATAAATTATGCAAGAGGATAAACAAGAAGAGATGATATCAATGGAAAAGAGGATGGTTAAAACTTTAGAAAGAAGGAACAAAGGAATAAAGGATAAAATTCTAGATTATGGAGGATGTTTAAAATCATAAGAGTTGATAGATTGGATGAATATCATTAAGAAGTTTTTTGAATCGATAACTATGAGAGAAGACAAGAAGATAAAGTTTGCATGCATGAAATTTAAGGGTCATGTAATGATTTAGTGGGATCACTAGCAGAAAAGAAAGATAAATAAAATGCAAAGAGGAGATCAAATCATGGAAAAACATGGATAAGAAACTAACGAAAAAAATTCTTCCTATGGATTATGCACAAATCCTATACAAAAGATTTCAAAATTTGAGGCATAAAAATCACAATATACAAGAGTATACAAATGAGTTTAAAAGATTTTCATATGTGTGGAACATGATGAGATCAAAAGGAGGATGGATACAAGGAATGTAAGTGGTTTGGAGTTTTTTATTCAAGATGGATTAAGCATGCATAGTATTCATTGCATGGAGGGATTTTATCAATTAACATTAAAGGTAGAAGTAAAACAAAATAGATATAATTTTAGAAGAAAATATAATGGACCAAGAAGAAGACAATCCCATCCTATAATAAAAATATAGGTTGGTTTAATACCACTCGAAGAGAATTATCATGTGGTGTAGAAAGACAAGAATATAAAATAAAAGGGTTTTAATACTAACAAAGAGGAAGAGGATTTAAAAGAGGATAAAGTTATGGTGGTGGTAGAGGATGGTTTCTAAATCAACATGGGTTTTTTTTTTATTACATATGTGGAAAAGAATTCCATAGAGATTTTGAGTGTACACACTACCAAGATAAGGAAATGAGGCAGTAGGATCAACCCAGAGTGAATTTGGTTGAAGCTGAAATAAAAGAGAAAAATATTGAAGTTGTAGTAGTAGATATTGGATAAAAGCTCATGATGATAATATAAATGATTGATGCAAAGAAAGATCATGTGCATAATAAAGTGGTGATGAATGGTTGTGAATAAATATAGTATGAACAAGGTATACTTTAGGAAGTAAGATATGCAAAGTAATTATAGATGGTGGTAGTTGTGAAAATATGGTTTCTAAAAATATTATTAAAAAACTAGGTTTATAGTGTGAAAGTGAAAATCATTCTAATCCTTATTTTATTTCATGGTTTAATGAATGGAATGAAGTTATAATAGATAAAATGTGATTATTCAATTTTTTTATGTGTAAAAATTACAAGGACAAACTATGGTGTTATGTTATAACAGTAGTTGCATGCCATGTATTATTAGGAAGGCCATGGCAGTTTGAGATAAAATTAATTCTTGATGGAGAAAAGAAAACATATTATTTATTGAAATGTGGTATGAAGGTATCTTTGTTACCATTTTTAAATAAGAAAGGTAGGCTAAAAACATGTTGACTATAAAGTAATTTATCAAAGACATGAAGATGACATGTTTCTTCTATGTATTAGTTATGAAGAAAGAAGACACATAAGTGGTAGAAACAATAGTATAAGAATAAGTAATATTGAAAGAAAATTCATTTGTTATACCTAATGAATTAACAAATGGTTTACTACAAAATTTAGATATTTAGCATCACACTGATTTGATTCTAGGATCAACACTACCCAATAAAGCAACTTATAGGATTAATCCAAGATAACATGAATTTTTGAATAAGCAGGTTAATGGATTAGTGACCAAAGGTGTAGTAAGAGAGAGCATGAGTCCTATTGCACAACTAGTGTTGCCAACTCCAAATAAATATGGAGGGTGGAGGATGTGTGTGGATAATAGATAAATCAATATAATTAATCAAGTACAAGTTTCTTATGATTTGTTTAGATGATATGATGGATATTCTTACATGATCAAAATATTTTACCAAAATTGATCTAAGGAGTGGATACTATCAATAAAATAGTTTGTGGTGGTTTATTTTAATGATATTTTAATATTTATTAAGACTAAGGAAGAACACATAAATCACTTGATAAGGGTATTAGAATTGTTAAGAAAAGATAAGCTCTATTTGAATTTGATGAAGTGTAGATTTATGCATAATACTTTGGTATTTTTAGGATTTGTAGTTTCAATAGATGTTATAAGAATGGATGAATAAAAAGTAAAGGAAACTGTTGAGTGGCTGATCCCAAGAAGTGTCACAAAGGTAAGACGTTTACATGGTTTATCAAAATTTTACAGTATGTTTATTAAAAATTTTAGTATTCTTGTGACACCAATAATAAATTGTATGAGAGAAAAATAATTTACATGGACAAGGGAAGCAACAAAAAACTTTGAGTTGTTGAAGAAGAAAATTATAGAAAAGCCTATTCTAACATTACCAAATTTTATCAAAGTGTTAGAGGTTCATTGTGATGCTTCGTTTGTGGGAATTAGTGTTGTGTTAAGTTAAGAAAGGAAGCCAATAACATATTTTAGTGAGAAATTGAATGAGGTAAGAATAAAGTATTATACATATGATGCTAAATTTTATACCATTATAGAGCATTAAGACATTGGAGGCATTACTTAATACCTAAGGAGTTTATCCTATTTACTAATCATGAGGCTTTGAAGTATGTGAACACTCAAAATATGTTAAATAGTAGGGATGAAAAGTGGGTGTCTTTCTTGCAGGGTTATACTTTTGTGTTGAAACACAAATCATGAAAATGTAATTAGGTAGTTGGTTCTATAAGTATGAGAGTGGGGTTGATAACTAATATGGTGAGTGAAGTAATTGGATTTTAATTTATTAATGAATTATATTATATTGATCCATATTTTTAAAAGATAGTTGAGCAATGCATGAATCCATTGATAGGTGATACAAGTAATGTTTATAAAGAGTATATTATGTAAGATGGTTATCTCTTCAAAGGGAAATAATTATGTATTCCAATTTGGTCTCTAAGAGATAATATTATAACAGAATTACATAATGGTGGTTTGGCTAGACATTTTTATAAGACAAAGATAAAAATTTGGTGTAGGAGAAGTATTTTTGGTCATATATGAAGAGAGATGTGACAAGATATATTTCAAGGTACAAAATATATTAGGTGGTAAAAGGACATGCATAAAATATAGATTTATACATGCCATTACTAGTTCCAAGAGGACCATCGATAGAATTGAGTATGGATTTTGTGTTGGGATTTCCTTACACACAGAGGTAATGATTAAATTTTTGTTTTTGTAGACAGGTTTTCTAATATGGTTCATTTTATTGCATGTCCAAAAACTAATGATGTTAATAGGAAGATGTGTGAGATCTCTAATGGCATCAAAAATTGGTGTGTGTGTGTGTGTGTGTAATAAGAAAATACAAGTGTCATTGTGTAGAAACATATAAAGAAGAAAACATACAAGTACATGAGGCATGTGAAAGATAGACCAAGGTGACACAATATAAGGGACATGTGCACATGTCACTAAATTTGAGAATGAATACATACAAGGACATGTTCAACTGTCCACATATGCAAATAACAAGTAATTTGGTGTATAGAAATAGAGAAGGACATGTTCAAATGTACATATAGATAAGCAAGAAAGCACACACAAGGGACATGGGTACATGTCCAAGGAATGAAAATAGATACGTGGCATACAATCGAAAAAAAAATGGCATATTCAAATTCCCTTGAATATGGAAGAAGCATAGAAAACATAATCAAGTCTAATCTAGGAACTAGAAATGAAAGCATGTATAACTATGTTATACAAATCTATGTAGATGCTATGATGCATATATACTGAGTCTAACTAGTGATAGTCATAAAAAAATCTAAGAAATGAGGAGTACTGATCACTATAAAGATAAATCAATGCATAAATTAGAAAGTATAATATGAAAAGATAAAAATTGGTTATAGCAACTGTGTAGGAGATGCCTTGAGTGGGCAAATCTATCAATATGTATAAACTTGGATTGATGTAGATTCTTCCAATGGGTAGAAGATAATTAATAGGGATTAGTTAGTGGACTAGAGTCCTATTTGGAATCTACAAGCACTTGACAAAAATAAGTGAAGCATATGTGTATGATAAAATTAACTATACTAGGATAGATATAAATATGAAAATTTTGGAAAGTAGTACAGATGTAAACATAGAAATGTATAGAATTTATACAAATTTTATGTTTTGAAATATTTGAATGTTTTCATATTTTGACACGTTACATTATCTATCTATTTTTTAGTATAAGCTATATACAAGAAAACAAAAATAAACTATGTATAAGGAGAAAAAGAGAGAAGGAAGTATGTATAAGGGTGGGAACCATACTAACCTATGAGTCACATGGGAGACTCATCATCACTATGACCTATGTTAAAAAGAGAAACTATGATCATGTGTGCAGTGCGGAAGGGCAAATATGAGCCCATGATCTACTATGTTATATAATATGAGTTTGAAACTACTTTAGTAGGGATTTTATGATGTTGTGTCACTAATTATGATGCCTTATGAACTGTAGGGGTCTTGGAGACCCATATAGTAGAATTAGAAGTTATATGTGAAGTAGGTGCCCTATGTTGAGAACCCCTAGAACCAAATATAACTAATCTTAGCATAAATTATGAAGAGGAATGTCATATAGAATTTTTGACATATCTATGATGCAATAGTATCTCTTGTAATGGCCTTTGAGGGAGAGTATGCATGTATATAAACAATGTAAAAGTAGACCTAGCCTACTCTGAGGACTCTATTGAACACTATGATGTGTTCATATGATCTATACTCTCTATTTTAATGGATATCCATACAATATCTATGAGTGGTACTAGAATTATAACTAGTGTTGATGTTGAAACTATAGCTGGAAACTATGTTAGAACTGCTTGTGGGATGGGAAGAAGATACTTATATGGGACACCCTCAATCTTAACCACTGGGTTAGAATGTATATAATTTAATGATTGATTTACTATATATGTGATGGATAGGAGCTATTATAACCATGGCCTACCCAATAATATGTCAAATACACTCACATTAGGCACCAAATGGATATGTGTGTTGGTCCCACCTGTAATGGGATCATAATATCCTTGATGGAGCTATTAAAATTTCCACTAAAACCACTAATCATTGTATTCATGGTTATATATTCCACTCTTTTTAGCCCAAGTATTGTAAGAATGTCATGGTGCACTTGCTTATGTTGGAATCATTGTCAACCATGATGTTGTGAATATGATGGTGGTCTACATATGCTCCTATGAAGAATACATGTTAATATATGTTATCATTCATAATATCCTACTCTAAAAATATGATAAGTGGTTTAGGTAGCACTCTAGTGTGATACATGCCAATAATTTTATGCAATGGATGTGTCTCCTCTATAACCATGTGATAGAAAGTTTGTGGTTGATGTGTCTGGTATGTATAATGAACACCTAATGTGCCTCTTGCCTCATTAGTTGTATTCTTAGGAAAAGGATATGAAAATATCTTAAGTTTCTTTCCCTATATTAGCTATTTTTGTTCCTTTGTAGGTTTTCCCACATCAATAATGTTGGCCTAAATGATATATTGTATTTTATGTTTCAGGATAAAGCATATGTTTGTCATGTGGCCTAGTACTCTATGATACTTACATAACGAATTTGAATCATAAATCCTTATAGGATGTTGTGTCATATCAACCTATTTAATGAGAGGTAGAGATATGTGGTTGCATTCTAATAGTTTAATAGAACTCATATTTTTGACTCTAGTAAATTGGTGAAGAATCTATGTTGAGGAGTTGATAAAACCAATATGGGAGAAAGTTATGAAGTTATGTTGATTATTTTATTTTGATCACTTTTATTTTTTGTGGTCCTGACCTTGTATGGAGGAATGTTTGTACTCTTAATAGTTGAATATGATCCATTTGTGTACATGAGTTTGCCCATTGCTAAGATCTTAACCTCTCTTTCCTTAACTTTGTGGCACATATTTGTAAATGTGTAAAAATTATTGAATAAGATAACTTCATGAAGTGTTGGTAATAAAATATATTTATATATATCTTAAAGCTCTCAGTCTGCCATGGGGCTAGTCAATTTTGATAATATTATCTTGTATCATAAGACATAATTGACAATAGTCTCATTTGAATTTTGCTTTAATTGTGCCACTTGTGCATATAATATCTCATTAATAGACATTGATAGATATGTGTGCTAGGAACATGTTTTCTAAATGATTGAATGCCTTAATATATTGGTTTGTAAAATCATAAAACTAGTTTAGGGCATAATTCTTGAGACTATATGGAAATAGATTCATAAAAATTCAATCATTGGACACATAGTCAAGGTAGGCTATGTGAAAGGATTCAAGGTGATGCTCTGGGTCACCCTTTCCATCATATAATGTTAGCCTAGGTGACACAAAATCAGATGGAAAAGGATTTTTCACTATGTGATGTATTAAGGGTGTATGCAAGAGAATATTGGAATCCAAGGCATGTGATGGCTTAACTTCTCCTTGCTAAGGATGTTACACCTTAGATTGCAGAGTAAGAATCTATTGCATAAGAGATTTTACATCTAGAGGTGAATAACTTCCACAAGTGTTTTAGTTATCCCTGATGGTCAAATAATAATATTGGGTTGTTTTATCTTAATTGTTTGAGTGGGCTCCACTAAAGGGGTAACAACATTGTTAATTAGAGGGGTTGAGGATTGACCATTGTTTTTCTTTTCGATTTCTTCTTGAAGAATGTTTATGAAATCATTTTTTATATCCTTATGTTTGGACATAAATTCTTGTAATTGGTGCTTATTGGTTTCAAAAATCTATTATTAAATTTTTTCATTGTAGGTTGAAGGTAGAAAAACAAGTTTTTTATATTTTGAAAATTTAAAATTAATTTATTAACTTGGTTGCATGTATTTTATGTTGAATTTATAGTAATACTTATATTTAAATAGGTTCAATTGAAATCATGCTATGAGCATAGGACCCACATTCAGACCTTAGATCATTGCAAGGAATTTGAGGGATCTACAGCTACTAGTAGGGCATCCCAGAGAGGGTTTCATTTGAGGAAGGCAAAGAGATGTAAGGTATTTGATGATTATCTCACATCTTACATGATGTAATTTTTTGTATGCCTATATGGGAATGTATGCCTATATGGCAATCTATGTATTACTGAGATTGTACATGTGCATATATAGCATTCACCTAACATTCTATTATGTTTTTATTTTGTAAGCCTTTATGGGTTTTAATATTATATTGTAAAACTAATTTATGAGAACTGAGGTTTTCATGACTTCCATTATCAACAATGAAGTGGAATGTTTGGCCATTGATCCACATTTGATATATTTAGGTGATTTGATGATTTTAGATGATTTAAAGTCATGTGATAGCAGGAATAATATAATTGATCATATTATATGCAAAATCTTACTTACGATATTTGTCACTATGAATTTTGTATGTATTTTGAGTTTTAATTTTATTTGATTGGATTGTGGAAAAAACAATCATTCTTATCTCCTTCATTTAATCAATTCTCCCTTGAATTCTATTTCCAAAATATATCTTCTTTAAAATGGATTTATTCAATCTTAGACATTAATTCATTATTTTTGAGCTATGATTCTCTATCCATCCCTAACTTGGGAAATTCCTCATTTAAATAGCTTAGTTTAACTTACACCCATATTTCTTCATAAAAATATTTTTTAAATTATCTCAATTACATTCTAATGATGAAACAGAAGCATTAGGATATGAACCATTTAAACAATGTAAATATGTTAAATTTATACTTGGTCATAGTCTTGCAGGATACTAGGGATATTTTCAAAGCTAATAAGAAGCCTTATATGCTTCAATTATCTTTTCATATGTCAACATAACAATAGTTTGGGTTTTCCCTCCAAAAAAGGGAATATTTGAATATTTAAAATATTTTATAAGCTTGTAAGGGGTATAATTGATTTTATTATACATGTAATTACACATCATGATACTAATGGAATATTATCTTATTAAAAAAATATATTAAATACAGGTAAATGCAAATCATTCTATGAATCTCATCTAAAAGTTATATCTTATGTTGAAGACCTATTTTTACATGTAAGGCTAAGAGGAAAATATCTTGGAGAAGCGAATTTACTTAGCATGGTTATTAGAATAATATCAACATTGAATCAGGGAGATTAATAAATCAAGAAAAAAATGTATAAGTATCAAATCATGAAGTATCATAAGATAGAATAGGAGACTAAGAGGGAATAAGGAATTTAGGCCCGTATTGTCTTGGCAGTCTATAGAAATGTAAGTGTATGTATGAAGACTGATTAATAAAAAGAGTATGTTGTGTTTAAATAATACCTTCAACTTTTAAAATTATTAAGTGAAATATTTATTTTCCTCTTTATTTTTATTATATGTTCCAAGGGTTTACAAGCTTTGAATTATTGATAGTTTGTCATTAAGAGTTTTGAGGTTTGTATGTAAACATCATAATTTTATTGTAAGGTTAAAATGATTGGGGGTTGGATAATTGTTTTAATTTATTTATAATATTAAATTAATGTGTCATTGTTTATATAAGGATTTTATAAGCAATTTGATGTTCATGTATTAAAAATCCTTCAAAAACCTCTGTTTGTGTGTACAAAGTCATATACCTTTAGCTAGAAACACATGAAAACAAGGGCATGAGAGTAGTTATCACTTTGGGAAGGTAAGATGAGGTTTTTAGGTATTTTTATAGGTGTAAAATTTTTCTAAAAATAAAATATATTTATGAACCATCATTAACAAGCTCTAGGTTTTGTATGAATAGTGAAAACCCTAGACAACAATTTCTTGGAGAAAAAGACACATAACTAAAGATTTAACTTATGAAACCTTTCCAAATATTGAAGGAAGTTTATATAATGTTTTTTTGGGACTAATTTAGTTGTTTTAAATTTTAGTGTACTTTTATAAAGTTAGTTACAGTTGCTCGTGTGTAGGACTGCGTTTAGGTAATCACTGAGAAGGTTCCAAAAGGGAACAATTCAATTATTTTGTCTTGTTATTTATCTCTAAACCTAGTAAAAAGGTTTATAAAGGTTTTTTTATTACTAAAACATATTTAAATAGATAATACAAATCAATATGAAGTTAAATCTATCTGAATTTACTTAAAAAAGGTAGAACTAGGCCTACATAGACGTAAAATGGAAAAGTTGTTGTGAAGTTATTCTTTTGAGAAAACAATAGAAGAAATATTGGTTTATTACATTTATTTTAAATATATATCCATGAAATAGGTCATTAAATGTGATGCTGAGAGGAAAACATAATGATAAACATATTTTTTAAGACCTGAAAGGCCTACACACAGTCCTATAATGGTTTTTAGGACCAAGTCAAGTTTTCTAGGTAAATTGGAGACCTAATTGGTGTTTTTAACTTTATTAAAATCCTCAATAAGTGAAATATAATTTTCTTGAGCATTTCATAGGCCTTTTGAGGTGATTGAGTCAAGAATAATAGGGTTAAAGTTTCATATTATTTAAAGTGATAGACTTCTAAGTAGATCCATTGGAAGATTGAGTGAACTTCAAGATACTTCTTGACATAAAATTATGGTAATGAAAGGATCATAATGAAGAATAAATTGGTGAATGAGATAAAAGATAGTTAAACCCAGGGTATTGATACAAATAATAAACATTCATTAATATTTTAAATAGATTGGTCTTGGAGGAATAATATAATGAAAAATGTAGACATAAAATGGATAAAAGTTTAAGTTTAATTGGAATGTTTTATAAAAAAACATAAGTAAAGCATAAGAGGATAAATATATAGAATTATAATGGGTAATGGTATATCTATCATTATGATGGGTCTTATGGAGTGTGAATTATTCTTGACTGGTGAATATAAGTAAATAAAAAAGGGTATGAGTCAAAGAATCCTAGGATAGTGATTGAAATGTATGAGATTGTCATCAGATGGAAATATCCCAAAATATCTATCATCAATTCATGAAACTAGGACCATACCCTTAAAATGTTGTTTGTAAAAATTGATTTTGATTTATTTGATTACTTAACCATTCAGGTCACTAACAATACTCTATCCATAACCTCTATTAGATCTTATTAACCTCTCTTATTTATCCACTTATATTTATTTCTTAGAGATTAATAATATTTATCCTCATATCAAGCTCCTTTAAGCTTATAAATACTATTACTCTTTCTTAATTCATGTATCACACTCATTTATACTCTTACACACACATGATCCTTATGAGTGCAAGTGTGTGTGTGTGTGTGTGTGTGTGTGTGTGTGTGTGTGTGTGTGTGTGTGTGTGCACAAACATATACATACATACATACATAAATACATATATGTATGTATGTATGTATGTATGTATGTGTATATATATATATATATATATATATATATATATATATATATATATATATATATATATATATATATATATATATATATATATATATATATATATATTTCTTAGAGATTAATAAGATTTATCCTCATATCAGGCTCCTTTAAGCTTATAAAGACTATTACTCTTTTTTAATTCATGTATCACACTCATTTATACTCTTCCACACACATGATCCTTATGAGTGCAAGTGTATATATATATATATATATATATATATATATATATATATATATATATATATATATATATATATATATATATATATATATATATATATATATATATATATATATATATATAGATACATACATACATACATACATACATACATACATGTGTGTGTGTGTGTGTGCGCGCGCGCACGTGTGTGTATGCATGCATGTATGTATGCATGTATGTATGTGTATATGTATATATATAATCTTTTTAATTTATACTAAACCCTAATTACCTTAACCCCTATAGATTTTATAACCTTAAAACTCTCAGATTTGACATACATAGGTTATTTGAAACATGTAACCCACTTGATCATAATAATAGGGTAGTATATCAAGTAAATATCAAATTATAGACCTTATCTCTCAATCATTTTCCTACTAAGGTCAATTTCTCTTCATTATCTCAGTCTTAGGGTTTATATAGTCTCATGAGACCTGATATCTTTTCAAAAGTTTTTAATAGATTCTAAGGGCTATCTAACCATTCTAAAACCTTTAGAAGTAGGTAAAAAAATTCACTCAATTCACTAATAGAATGATAGAGCTCATACAAACCTTCAAACATAGTTATAATGGATTGTTTATGACTCTATCATATCATGTCCAAGTAAAATCTATCATCTATAAAGGTTAATGACACATGTTTCCATGACCCTGACATCCAAGTCCACCTAAAAATACATTTTCACTACTATTCAAGAGGGCAAAAATAATGACAAGAAATGTTGCTAAAGTTTGATTTATTATTCAAGAACTCCTTTTTTGGTGCTTATTTATTGTAAACTAGCACTAATAACACATCTAGATGGGTATATAATGTCTAGGACCATGTCCATGACTTATTATCATACTTGATTTACAAACCTACCAACCATTTTGACCTCAAAAACACCCTTCACAATATAAAGAAACTCATAATTTTAGCCTAACTTCAGACCTACGTATAATATAAATTATAAGTTATTTTGATGAACTTCAAGATCTCTTGAAAATGTCTCTAAAAAATCTTCTTGCATCCCAGATCACATTGGCTGAATGTTCGATAGAAATTCCTAGCATAAGTCTAGTAATGGGTCCTAAAATGTAACTTTTGGCATTGAAGAGATAACTTCTCAATCTCTAACAAACATTTTTACCTCCAAGACTAGAAAATGAAAATATATCACTTAGAACATGTTTACATAGGTGAATTACATGTATTTCCATGAACCTAACACCTAAATCTACCCAAAAATATTTTTTCACTATGGTTCAGTAGGGTAAAACCTTTGATAACAAATGTTGTCAAAGTTTGAGTTCAAAAAATATACTTCCAATTTTTATTCACTACAAACTAACACTATCAACATGTCTATATGGGAGGATAACATCTAGGACCACATTCTTGGTCTCCCATCATGCCTAGTTGACAAATTGACCAACTATTTTGGCCTCAAGAATGCCCTTTCCAATATAATTAAAATGTAAAATTTTAAGCTAACTTTAGGTATGCATATAATAGAGACTATAAGACATTTTTATGAACTATAAGATGCCACCTCTACATTATTGAAAAATCTTTTTGTTTGTTGAATCATTTTGGATAAAAATTCAAGATCAATTCATGGCATAAGTTGTGGTAATGGGTCCTAAAATGAAATTTTTTGGTAGTGAAGAGACAATGTCTCAAGATCCAACATACATTGTTAACTTAGGGACCCTCAAGTGAAAATATGTCACTTTGATCATATATTTATAGGTGAAATACACATTTTTCTATGACCTTGGCATCTAAGACCACCTAGGAATACATTTTCACTACTATTTAGGAGGGCAAAAACACTAACAACAAATGTTATCAAAATTTTAGCTATTATTCAATAATTCCATTTATGATGATTCTTAATTACAAATGGGCACTAGCAACATATCTAGATGGGTAGGTAACATCTAGAACAATATTCTTGGCCTCCCATCATGCCCAATAGAAAAACCCACCACCCATTCCGATGTAAATTACAGAGTACTCATACTAGAGCATTCTAATCTTAGAAGAGCTTAAGGATGATCAAGACACAAATAGAAAACCTTTCTTGAGCTTCCTCCCAATCCATAAGACTTGTGAAATTGTCAAAACCTATTGGGATGGCCTAAAAGATGGGTTATCTTTTTTATTATAGGTAAAGGATGGGTTTTCTTTAACTAAGGACCCTTACCCTAGAAATGGAACACATATCCAAGGACTAAAAAACCAAATATTACAATATTATTGGGGAAAAAATAACACAAAGAAGAAAAACAACTAAAAAAATTAAATAAAAATAACAGTCAATGACCCACCAGAAACACCTTTTGAGATCCAAGGGTAAAAAACAAAGAAATCATCCTCCTTTACCATAATAATAGTTTCTCAAAATATATCTACTATTTATACTATTTCTTTCAGGTCTAATTCATTTTAGTCCTTCAAGCCATGCCTCAACCTTCCATGAGGTTTTTGTATGGCCCTCTTGAACATTGTAACTTGCTAGAAGATTGGACTTCCTCTTTTCTATATTTATTCTTTTTCTAAACTTTAATCCATCCTCTATCATCCTTAAAGGTTATAGGAGAAAGAACATTCCCCAAACCCTCATCAGGATTGAACAAATTCTATTCCAAATCCTTGCTATCCAATATGTTTTTTTCCTTCTCTTGAAGATGTGGTGATTGAAATTCTAGATTCGTCAAATATCTAAAATCTTACCATCTTGAAGAGGTATTGGAATAAATTCATGCAAATTCTCTTCCTTATTTTATCTTGCTACATCAAGGTGTTCTACTTCAAGCCCTATATATGTCTATTTTTATAAATCCAATGAGCCATCATACTTTGAACCTTAAACTAAAAGAATTTATAGATAAGAATTTTTACACCAATTTAGATATGATTTTATTTTTTTAATACAAGGGAAACTAGAAGATAAAATCCCAATATTAAAACATCTATGACACCTAAAAGGCAATCCCTCATAGTCCAACAATAGACTCCATACTTGATCTTTTACTATCAGATTTATGGAGGCTAGAAGACAAGCATTGTATCAATGAAAATGAAAATTTTGGCAAAATTTGTATGCAAAAACAAATCAGTAGTTGAATCAGTCCACATGAATTTTCTAAAGGAGTTACTAATAGCATTAAAGCAAGGTTTATCCAAAAAATGAAGAGGAAGATGTAAAAGGCAAATCCATATGGCTCTAGAGGAGAAAGTTTCAATAAATGGATTAAAATTTGGATCCCAAGGTTTCATAAATAGCTTGTTTTGATTCCAGCTCCACTAATGCCTAAGAATAAGATTGTTATTCAAATAAAGGAAAAAAATAATAAAAAAACTTTTGTATAAGGATAAATCTCCACTTTATCTTTAAAAATAGATTTCTATTGTAATGAGATCCAATCATTTAGACCCTAAATATTAGGCCATAATTTTTTAAATTGACATATGACTCCTTTTCTGAGATAGTACTCTTTATTCACCAGGACTGAACTAAGGGAATCATTTTCTAGATTAAGTGAGAGATTATTAGGATTTAGTTTCAAAGGATTTTGTTTGAAGGTTTTTAGAGGGATTTTTACAACCTGTAAGAATGATTTATCTCCCTTACCCACATCCACACTAACTTCAACTGCAGCCAACACAAGTTGTGCCAACCCAAAAAGCTCCTTAAAATGGGAAAGGGTTGAAAATATACATAAAACTATGTTATGACACCACATGGGAAGATGTCAATCTTGAACAATGATTTTATAACCTCCATGTAGGGTCCCTCATCCTGTGCTTGCTTACCAGCAAGGGGATCACCATTACCTAGCACATCATTGGCATTGGGTCACCAAAAGAAACACCATCAGATTTGGCTAAAATGTGGGAAGAAAATTTTTAATTTTTTTGAGTGGAATAAAGTGATTAGGATCCATTTTTTATAATATCTCATTTGTGATTATTAACCTACAATATGGTTTGTCATGCATATGAGCTCACATGAAGAGGTCTATAGTTACTTCAAAAGAGACAAGTTCGGTGGTTATGATTGATCCAAGGATGTTCATGTCCTTGGAAGACTAGAGATATATAGGATATGCCTAAATAATCTTATAAACAAATGATCATAATGAAAAAATGTGAAATGATCAGTCATAGGCATGTACACAAGATGAAAAAGTGAATGTTATGAATAGGTTTGTGCATGATTGGAGATTGTGAATCTTTAGGAGCACTCCAATATGATTATGTAATCACCTAAAAGAGGTAATTGGATTCTAAGAGTGTCACTTGAGTTACCGTATCCCTAGGCTATCCATATAACTATCTTTACGCATTAGACTTACATTTCCAATCATTCAACAGACCATAATTATCTACAACCAATCAAAACATAGTCCTAGAACTATCATCTTGGAATCCAATCTATATTACTTAGTATTTTATAGAGAGGAAATTATTACCACATTTGGGACACTAAAACCAAATGGTGCTAGTGTCCCCAATTAGTGTTATTGTTCTTAGCCCTAGTTATTCCCAACAGATATTTTTTTCAATGTGTGCCCCTCCTAAGGTTTGTCTAGGCTAATCTTATTATTTGGATAAGCAATAGAACCCTATACATACAAGTATAATTCAACTCTATTAAGTAGATGGAAAGTTGATGCAGAAGTTATTTAAATCAAAAACAAATATGTGAAAAATCAATGTATTTGATCCCTATTCTACCCTGCTTTCTGCATACTACAATCTATAGCAACCCTAAGCCATATTTTCAAACATTTTAAAGCTCAATCACATAAAAGGCATCCAAATACACTCTCATTCTAGCATTCACTTGGACATACATCAAGCACTAGGTGGGAGAACTACATCAAGATTGATCCCTCTTTGGAGTATTGGTATGTAGAAAACTCTCTACACAGTGAGGTGTTGAGGATGTCTATTCTATCTTAATAAAACATATAAAATCATTGATCATGTCATACTTGTAAGGAGACTAAGCTTTGACACAAGTTACAAGTTTTGTTCATGTAAGAATGGGACCTATAGACACAAGAGGAGATCCCCAAAAATAGGAACAATCTCACAAATGAGACATTAACACCACATAGAGGATACTACACATAGGGGGCACTATTATCTAGACTAGGTGATACTATTTATTGAGTAGATGAATATTAGAATCTTGTTGATGACATAAAATACTAATTTGATCTCAAATTCCAGAACACAGATCATTCACTAGTAGAAAAATAACAATAAATGATTAAAAAAACTACTAAAAATTGCATATAAATAACTAAGCTTGGTCACATGACCATTAGTAGTTTATTTCCAGTAATTTATAATGTGACTAATTTTATGACTAAATAATTTTTAGTCATTTATTGGTTGTTTTGATCGATCAATTATGTAGTATATTTAGTTGTTCATTTAGTCATTGATTATTGCTAACTAGTCATTTATTTAATCATTGTAGTCATTTATTTAGTCAATATAATCATTAATTATCGTCAATTGGTAATATTTATTAATTTTTATTCACTTATTTATCTATTGGTAGTATATTTAGTCATTTGTATTAACTGATTTTCATCCATTGGTAGTATATTTAGTCATTTTAATCATTGATAGTCTATTTAATCATTTATACTGACTGATTTTCGTTTATTGGTAGTATATTTATTAATTTTAATCATTATTTTACCATTAACTAGTTATATATTTAATCATATTTATTCACTAATTTCTATCAATTGGTAGTACATTTAGTCAATTTAATTATTAATTGACGTTAATTAGTAGCATATTTAGTCATTTTAATTAACTAATTTCCATTAATTGATAGTAGATTTAATCATTTTAATTTTAGCACACTGTTACATAAACAACTCAAGATAGGGCCAAATTACAACTCAAACCCTAATATCAAATACCAATATTGAGAAAAAAAAAAATGCATTCTTAAAATTAAGAAATGACCTCAAAGAGGCATTTAGCCAACATGAACAAAAGTTATGCTCAAATATTGAGAGTAAGGCATCTCAAACATGTCATAATAAAAAAGCTCATAAAACACAATGATATGTTATAAATTTCATATCAGCACCAACATAAAGTTCAAAACCAAGATTAAAACCTTATTGCAGTGTTAAGAAGTGAATATGAAATTTTGATGTAACGAGAACAAAATACCAGTATAAAAATGGCCAATTTGACACGATTATGGACATAAGATGACAATAACCAATCCTTCCCTTCACAAATCTGTGAGTAGAACATCCTCAATTCTTAAATTTTTTTGACAAAGCTGAAGATATATAGCCTTAAAAAAAATTACTGAAACAAAAATAACAAATTATGATGAGGGAAAAGAATGGCCACTAAATCTATTCAGAAACAAAAATGTACCAGATAGTCTTCAAACTGAAAAAACCAGCAGGTCAAACACATTTAATCAAACTTAAACAAATTTCACCCCAGAACATGTGAAAAATGAATTTAGTCCCAAAAAAAAAACTTAAACTTACATATATAAAAAACAATACAAAATATGGCAAATTTCAAACAAAAATGTCTCCAAATAAAACAATCCAGAGGTTTCAACACAGTTAATTAAAAAAAAAGGAAATTATAAGAGAAATTTTTCTTTCTTCTCAAACCATAAAATGTCTTACAATACAACAGATGCAACCACAAATATCCTGAAAGCTTCACTTAAAAAATACGGCGGTATAAACTAAGAAAAAGATAGGCGCAATATTTAGCGCCGAAAATAACCTCAAATCTACTGAAAAGGCATGCAGTCCGTCACCCCTCTCCTAAGAAATAAAAACGCCTGTTAAAACAAATTTTACCATAACAAAAACACACTCAACTCTATGTAAAGCCTTATAATGGAATGATTATATATTTTAAATTATTCTTCAATTTTTATATTAATATTATAATATTTATTTATATTTATATAATAAAAATTTCTTAAGGTTAAAATGGAGTGATCATTATAATTTTTAAATATAATATTATAATTAATATTAACAATATATTATATATTTGATAATATTATATATTTTATTATCTTATATAATTTATTTATATTATATTATATTTTTATTTTATATATTGTACTATCTTATTACATTTTATTATATTAAACATTTTAATATTTTAATGTATATTTTAGTATAATATATTATATATTATAATATATTATTTCATAAATATATCAATACTTTTTAATTATATTATATATAATATTAACCTATAATACATAATATTAAAATATATGTATAAATAAAAATATGTTTAAAAATTATATATATTATTATATTATTTAATATAATAATAATAATAATAATAATAATAATAATAATAATAAAATTTTTAAACAATCAATTTAAATACAATGTTTTCTTTTGAAATGCCTTGCTCATCGATTTCCTCTTAAATTACCTAGCAAACATTATGAACTCCACGTGCTTTTCGTCCTATATGAGCTCTATGTTTGTCCTCGAAATCATTATTTTCTTTACTCTCTGTTCAATGCTCCATTGTTCTTTCATTTTAATCGGGTTGTCGTTCCGTCCATGCACTAATAAAACTACAGAGAAAATGAAATAAAAATACAAACATTTAGGAACAATATACTCCATAAATTAAAAATAATAATTAATAAATAAAAATATGAAATGGCTTAATATCTTTTGACATCTTCAGCCCTACCATGCAAATGACTTGATCCAACAACTTGATCTTTTTTAATTACCCATTTTAGTATCGTATTGTCTAATTTTTATTTGTGTGACTAATTATTTAGTCATTTTTATTTGTGTGACTAATTATTTAGTTAGTTTCTTTACTTGACAATCAAATTAGTCATTTATTTAGTCATTTTTAGTTGTCATGACTAAAATTTTTAGTCACGTAGTCATTTATTTGCCAAATTCTACTAGTGTTCATGAGAGTTAATTTTTAGATAAGTTTCTATTTATACCTATTTGTTACTATTTATAGAAAGTCAAACAAGGTTAAAATCATAAAAAATTAGTACTTAATTAATGCATATTTATTTAACTAATTTAAGCATTTTAGACCCTTAACCAAACATAAGAATTATGTGTATAAAACCCAAAAAGGTTAAATCATGTGGCGAACTCATCTTTTTTCTAACATTGCATAAAACTATAGCTTGCCTTAATTCTAATTTTTGTATAATAAATTCAAGGCTGCATACTTATGATTTTATTTAGACAACATAACTAAATTAAATCAATTTTACATTAGGGTTTTAATTTATTTTACATCTAATTTAAATTGTTGCAAAAAAAACCCCTAGATTCAAAAACCCTAGCCCTAGATGCTTTTAGGACGTGTATCCTTTTTTAATCATATTTTCATTAGCTACTATTAATTTTTCAAAATTCATAAATTTTATTATAGTATCTCTATTTCAATTTATTTGCTATATGCCATCTAAAAAATCTTTCTCTCTTCCCCTAAGAAGTGTTAGACTAGGTGGTAATCCTATAGAGCACATTTAGATTCAAGCTATCCGTACCTATAATAAGGATAAGGAATCTATTACAAATCCATATATGAATCCTTCACATCCTAAATATGTCTAATTCAATGATAATGCATTCGAGAATGAACAATATAACCAAGAACAAGATTAGTTACACATTTAGGATGAAGACACACTACCTCTACTTAATGATAATGATATAATTATGAACAAGGATAAGGTGTTACAGGGCTTCAAAGATAGAATTCAAAAATAGCCCCATGATCATGCACATATTTTATAGGCCATATTAGAAATCAAGAATAAGAACAATAATGGTCAATCTTCAACCCCTCTAGTTAACAATGTTGTTACACCTTTAGTGGGGCCCACTCAACCAACTCAGATAGCCCAAACGAATATTGTTATTCAATAATCAGTGATAGTTACACACTTGTGGCTAGTTCTTCTCTTATAGATGTACAATCCCTTATGCATCATGTTCTTACTTTGCAACCTAAGGTG
>JARHVA010004039.1:1472500-1562500 GCA_037957365.1 Torreya grandis
TAAATTTAGATAAGTTGATTAGATTGAATGACAAACTTCATGTCATTCTCTATGGTACATACATTTGTTGTCACATTCTTGGTTGTCACCATATTCATACCTTACTACATTTATAGTGGTTAGCCTTCTCAAGTGGCCCATGGCCACCTAATATACCTAAGTGGTTGCAGAGTTGAATACACAATTAGATTTACTCAGTTAGATAATTTTAACACATTTCAAAGTTTAATTACAGATGCATATACTTTACACATGGAAAAATGATGGAGTCATGGACTAATTGAGTTCTTGATCTACCTACATGTGAGGGTTAGACACACTTATAGTCTTATTCAATATATTCATAGAGATTAGGATCCACCGAGCAGGGGTGGACAATGATGGATTCAAACCTAGATTGAGTTCTTGAGCCACTTATATGAGGATTGAGCAAGCCATCAACTCAGTCCAAGTTATTCAATGATGCAATCATTATGTACATTCACACACACAAGTTGTCACTAGTTTTATGCATTGGTTCACATACTGAATAATGTGTATTTGTTCCTTTCCTCTTTCTTTATTTAGCTTTATTCATTTATTTCATTTCATCATAGTATTTTGGTTGTGATCATCTCTTAAGGACTATTTTTTACATGTTTAATTATAGGGCATTATTTCATATCATGTTCCACATACACATTCCTAGATTCATATATCCAAACTCAATTACATGAGATTCACTTCTAATGTAAGTCCAAGTACACTTATTTTTCCTTTATACTAGTCATTTCACTTTTTTATGTTACTAGAATAAAGGGGGTAAAATTTAATCACCTAAAAGTTCTAATTAAATTCTAAGAGTGTTGCTTGAGTTAGCATATCCATAGGCTAGCCATAAAACTATCCTTGTGCATTATACTTACATTTCTAGTCATTCAACAAACAATGGTCACCTATATCTAGTCAAAACACAATCCTAGAATTTCTATCCTAGACTTCAATCCAAATTGATTACCAACATGCAGAGAGGACATTAACACCACATTTAGGATACTAAATCCACATGATGCTAGTGTCCCCAATTGAGCACTAATGTCCTTAGCCCCAGATCTTCCAAAAAAATAGTTTTTTTAACATGTGCCCCTCTTAAGGTCAACCTAAGCTCACATTCTTATCTACACAATCAACAAAACCCTATAAATACAAGTCTAATCCACCTCTATTAAATAGATGGAAAATAGATGCAAAATATATTCAAACCAAAGACAAAGTTGTGCAAAATCAAGGTATTTGATCTCTATTATTCCCTACTTTATGAATACTACCATATATAGTGACCATTAGCCTGTTTTTTAAACATTTAAAATTTCAAGCACATTTAAGGCATCAAGGTCCACTTTCATTTTATCCTTCACTTGCACATACATCAAGCACTAGGTGGGAGAAATGCATCAGGATTGATCCCTCTTAATATTATTGTTATATAGGAAACTCTCTACATAATGGGGTATTGAGTATGTCTAGTCCATACTACTAACACATACAAAAGTATTTCTCATGCCATGCTTGCAAGGAGACTAGGGTTTGCACATTGAATCATGTTTTCTAGGTACCATATAGAGCTATAGGTTTTGGTCATGTAGTAAAAAAATAGGAATAATCCCACAAATAGGACATTAATGCCACATAAAGGATACTACACATATATGAAACTACTTTCCAAACTGGGCACTATTGTTCAATGAACAAATGAATATCAGAATCTTGTTGATGACACAAACTATTATTCAAATCTTAAATTCTAGAAACTAGATCATTCATGCTAGTAATTTTTTAGATAGGTATCTATTTAAACCTATTTGTTTCTATTTATATAAATTCAAATAAGGTCAAAATCACAATAAATCAGTACTTAATTATTGTATATTTATTTAATTGATTTACTTATCGTAGCCCCTTAACCAAACATAGGAATTACATGTGTAAAACTCAAAAAGGCTAAATGACATTCATAAATTTTTTAAGGTCATATTAAATTCCTAAAAAAAATTATATATCCATAACAATAGCCATGCCCTGTCATTTAGGACTCCAAAGTCAATTCTATAACCCAAATGCATCCACACAACCACAAAGAGGGTCTGTAGGCTTGAGATTGTATGATTATGGTATTTTTTATTGATTGGACATGCCCATCCAATGATTGTATGTTTTATATTTGGTTGTAAAAAACTTATAAAAAACTATTTATCTCTTGAGACCCTACATAACTCAAGATAGAAAAATATTTATAAACTAGCCTGCTTGCTGCCATGTAAATCCTAGTTTGTACAAAAACGGCCATAACTTGGGTTTTATATATATAAATGACTTTAAATTTGTATTTAAGGTCTTAATTTTCATTTTAAAACTATTTAATTTTTTATATTTATGTACTATACTTGAGGAGATATGAAATTCAAAAACACAAGCATGCACATGCAAAAATGAAGGAAAATCAAACCTAGAGAGGACCAAAAGTGCAATAACTCAAGTTATATTGCTCCAAATTCTATAAAATTTTATATTAAAGTGATTAATTATGAATTAAATATTTATCAGGTGTTATACATTCTTAAAATTAAATCAAAATGAAGTTTTACATGACTATTTGTAATCATGGCCTTGTTTCTAGTCCTAAATGAGTTAGGTTGAGTATCAAGTAATCACTAGTGAAGGTATTTTATCTTATAATTGACATGAAATATTTAAAATAGTATAAAAATGGTGTCAATTGGTTTCAATATTATTATCATCACATAAATCCAATCTTACTCTTCATCCTTCTCCAAATAGATCTAGCAAGCTAGTGGCCTAGTGAACCTTCTTGCAAGCAAAGTTATAATGACTCAAGGTGAGAGGTTGGAATGATTAAAGATATTAAATATATTTATTTTTAATATTTAATAAATAATTTTTATCATAAAAAATATTTATATATACATTATCCACCTTAGATACACTAATGAGGTGGATTGGTGTAGTCAAGAATCAAGAGGAGCTAGTTTGCCTCTCTACGGAGAGAGGTATCTAATTTGAGGTTCATTATCAGGTTTTGAGATGTAATAAAACTTATAAATATGAATAAAATTTATTTTCATTTTAAAGGTGCATAAATGTCCATAATTGGGTATCCTACCTTGAAAATCATGCAATATCATGAAGATGTTAGTGAATGCAATGAGAGAGTGGAAACTTGGGAGTTGACCATCAATTACATGCAAGTAAGAATGAATAAAATCTGAATGGAGAGACCAATATACCATGATATCCTAGGAAATAGGCTTTAAATAATGTAAAACATGCTACCTTTATGTATTGATCAAGAAAATAGACACTTGATGGAGTCAAAGAAGCATTGAAGGTCTTTCAAAATACCCTATAATAATGGAAATACTTCATGGGAGTTGAAAACAAGTTGGTTGAAAAAGAAATAAAAAAATTTAAGGTAAGGACATGGTGAGTATCAAAATGGAATCAAAGAGTCCTCCATCCTTAAATATAGGTCAACTCATGAAGGAATTTGACCACATCAAACACATCAAACAACCATGATGTTCCTTTTACACCTTCCTTAATTTAAGGTAACATCATTTCAAGGACAAATGCTAAGTAAGTTTAGAAAGATTCTATTAGCTTCAAGAATATGAATTTATTTACTAGAAGTGCCAACCATGTGAGGGTGAAAGCTTATATGGCACCACTAACCTACAAAAATTGTTAGTAAGTAATTAATAATAAAATTTATATGTACTACCTAAAAAATCAAAAACATTTTGTAAAACTAATTATATTTGCATTTTAGAAGTTAACATATATCCACATATCAAGCCATCAAACCACTAGGATCTGATCTAATATTGATAGTAGAAAGAATAGATTCATGTGGTCATACTCATGAACTTTCCATAGATTCTTGTTTATTGGCCTCCCATGATATTTTTTAAATTGAATATTCATTACAAGAACCAAATTTGAATAATGTAGTATCTTCCTGTGTGTTTCAAAGCCTTCAAACAACCATATATATAAATTTTTGATTGGATATCATTGAATCTAAGTTACAGTGACTACCACAAACCTAGTAGGACACACAATGTTTTCTCTATATATTATTGTGGAAGTTAATTTTTTTTCCTCTACACACCGACATAAGTAGTAATCTATCTCCTCTTCATTATCCTCATCTATAATAACTTCAAAAACATGCCCTGTATCACAAGAAACAATTTTTAATGACACTATATGAAGATAGATAATGGGATTAAATAGTGCATAAGGAATAATATTATACTTAGATGCACTTAGATTAGATACATGGTCAAGGACATGTGACCATGCTATATATATAAATTTTAATTTTCATGGAACTTAATATGTGTTGATTAGAATTACAGATCTAGAAATCTAGTAATCCACCCACAATTATGATTCGCACTTAGTCTAAATAGAGTCCATGCATGCATAATAATAACATGTCAAGTGTCTCATATGAATAGTCCAAGAGCTTGTATTTGAACTACGAAATGGGTGGAGCTCACTTGAACCCATTACAATCATATAATCCCCATAATTTACCAAATTTTCTTCCTCCATTAACCAAAAATGTCTATGAACTATAAAATTTGGTTGAGAACAATGTAACATATTCTCATTACACCATTAAACCATGATTTATGCATTAGTCAAATGAACACCCTTGTCAAATTTCAACTCCTCCATTATAATGACTATTTTTACACATGATCCAACACTATGATTCTCCCCTTTTGCATGGCTAGCCTCAGTGTAAATCTGAATATGTTCTACACCAATGGTAATGTGAATCTTATCCACCAATAAAACATCCATGCATTATTGTGTTATAATATGTAATTTTCTGACCAAATATAATGTTGATTGAAATGAATGTTCCTCTTAGTAAAATGTCCATAGAACTTCTCAAAATAATCATGAATGTACTCTATACAATATGATCGGTCATCACTAATATAGAAATGATACTCCCTTAATATTTTTTGATCTTTATCGGTGATATTAGGTACATTCTTGAATGCTATATTCACAAATATGGCAACTTGTGGTGAGTTTTAATATTGTGACTAAGCTTCCATTTATGATTTGAATGTGTAATTTTTGGCAAAGTTGACTATTTAAATAATCAAACGAATTGGAAATGTGTCCTTTCATATATTTAAATGTTCATCCCACAATCTATCCCTATGTGTGCCTTCCACACTCATAAATAATTTTCTCCCTAAATTTGATCATAAATTTTGAAATGGGCATCTATTTTGTAACAAGTTCGCACTTTTTAGATTCTTTTCCATCATTTACTTTATAAGTCATAAATTTTTATTTGATGAAAAAAACTAATTCATTTCTAGTTTCACTTGTTTCATCTTCATAGATACAAAAAAAATTATTTTGGAAATCCACCACACATGTTGTAATTTCCATCCAAACATGGTTTTTTATAAAATAATTGTCCATCCAGTCTTTTACAAAAAATGATTAGAATAAATTCCATGGATGATTTTGGTATAACTTCTAAGCCATACTCTTGAAAAATATTGTAAGTATGCAAAGTATAATTAATATGGTATAAATCATCATAGTGCATTACAAGCTCAACATGTTACCTACACAACAAGTGGTGTGTGTGTGATTTATTTTTATATAAAATGGTTTGGTCATCTCAACATATATTTGAATAATAGAAATTTAGAGAT
Source organism: Torreya grandis (assembly GCA_037957365.1). Classification (NCBI taxonomy): domain Eukaryota; kingdom Viridiplantae; phylum Streptophyta; class Pinopsida; order Cupressales; family Taxaceae; genus Torreya; species Torreya grandis. The sequence goes on from JARHVA010004039.1 coordinate 1,478,254, forward strand.
TTTTTTATTAAAAAAATGGATTACAATAATGTTTGAGTCATATTCAAGAAATGTTTTATATGGGATTCACAATTGTGATAACCAACTCTTTTTTTGACTACATCTCTTGCATTAGGTGAAACTCTGGTAATATCCTTCAAAAATTGCATAAATCTTTGAGAGCATCATATATAGTCTTTTCCTTTTGTGGAAGTTGATAAGGGAATGCACATAGCTCATTGGTATTGGTTCATTAAGTGTTTTATGACTTGAAATTGATTTCATTAATTATTTTTTTGTTTTTATCAAGTATTTGGCTTGTTTTTGAAATTATTCATTTTTCCCTATTTGAATAATTATTACATAAGTTGTGATTAATTAGGTGGCATTACAATCTTTATTACATGATTTAGGGCCTATAGTATGATATGCATCATGTAAATTGTCAATAATTTTTGTATTTTTATCATCCATATTAGATGTTCTTATCCCTAATATGTACATGGTATGTCTCATCTTAATCAATTTCATTAATGAAATTTAAACAACTAACATATTTTAATATCATAAATCAAATTATGAAAGAGATTATCCCAAATTTTCTAAGCTAGTCTTCTTGAATAATGGCCAAACATTTTGGTAAGCATTGGTTTCAAAATATTTTAATTGAATTTCATTAATTAATTACCTTTTCTACTCACAATTATTTGAGGTGTTGTTATGGGTGGAACTTGTTAAGAGGGTGTTTCAAAATCGTCATTAATTTCATTGATTAGTGGTGGGATGACATTGTCCTCATTATTTATTTCCTCATTATATGCTTCCATTGAATTTTCCTCATTACTAATTTCATATTTGTTTCATTCCATAAAAAATTACTCATTGGTATGGGGTAAGGAATCATGCATATAGTCATCATCAACAAAATAAAAAACACTATACTTTGAATGTGAGCTTCCAACATTTTTTAATTCATTATTGTCAATTTCATCATTATTCAATTTGGTATTGTCAATTCCATCATTATTGAATTGATTATTTTTTTATTTAATAATTATTTAATTCATTATTGTCTATTTCATCATTTTCTACAACATCTGGCTCATCAGAGATAGTTTAGGTTACTTGTTTTAATTGAAGTGCTTGCATTCATACCTTGTTATGCTCTCTTACCTTTTGTATTTGCCTAAGTGTTTTGTTCTTCAACTTATTTATCATTCTTTAACATGATACATCACCCTTTGGATAATTGGTAGATTTTCAAATGTGGGGTAAAAACAATCACTTGATAGATCTTGTTCCCAACTTTCAATAACTACAGATGCATGTAGATAATGTCTATTGGGACAAATTTCTTGAATTGGGTAAAAATGTTAGTTGAAAAGTAAGTTTTTATTTATATTAAGTATAACATGTATGCATTCCATCATTTCACATACATGTTAAGGTATAACACATAGACATTATAGAATAATGTGTACGTGTTATAGGTTTGAATTCAAAATACAAGCCTTTTGTCTCAAAAATGGCATTGATTCTTGAGCCAAAGGCTTGGACCAATCAATCTATATCCAAGTCTAAGAGCTTTGATAGAAAATAATAAATTTAAACTTCCATCACCAAATGCATTAAGAATTTCAATAAAAAAAATTCAAAAAAATATTACCATTATGATGAGCACACTCTTGTCTATTCAAATATATGGTTTTTATAATTTTTTGATTATTTTAAGGTTACAGACTATGTTGATTTCTAACTATAGATTTTTTAGGCCACTACATGCCACAAATATACATGCATATACATGTTAATATAAAAAATTTTATTCATCTAAGTGCAAAGAAAATTATATGGTAAAAAACTAGGCATAACTCTATGCACATTAAAAAAATCAATTTTTATTTTTTGAGGTAGTTAGGGGAAGCCACATGATCGACTATCCATTTTTTTGTTAGATTTCAAGACCTATTTTCTTACAAAATTAATAAAAATAAAAATATTCATTAATAAAATATTAAAAAATATAGGTCAAAAACTAGAAGATCTTATCTAAATATTCACCAAATGGGTTTAAAATAATATTAAATCTTGCTCAAAAAATGGTAGAACCACTTGGACATCTATCCACTCTATTTTATTGAAAAAATAGGAGTTCTTATTCAAATTATAAATGTTTGACATATTAATACTTAATCATTTTTGAAAAAAAATAGTGTTTTGGAAAATAGACTTGAAGTTATACAACTCATGTTATTATAGCATCTTCAAATTTTGAGTGTAGCCATTTCAAATTATCTACACAAGTTCAGTTTTTTAAAACTTTAGGAAAATCATGTCTACATGTATCTCATTTTTGTCCCCCAACATTGTGCATATACCCATATGCTTTATTAGATGATGAAAAAAACATGTACTTTACCCTGTTCATAGATACAATTATCCTCTGTGCAAATTTAATATAACATGAGCTTCTCAATTAGGAAAAGAAACCAAAAACATAAATGTGAGGATATCATTGAGGAGATTTCAAATGGTATTCCTAGTTTTCTTCCACAATCTATTAATTCTTCCTCTAGTAGCATGATTCAATTTGTTTCACTTGACTACTTGGGATATGAGGTAAAATTCTTTGATTCCCTTAATGCCAAGGAATGCATGTACCTTAAAGATCCCTCTTGTGCATAACTTATATGTTAAACAAGTAAATTATATCAAAGCAAGGTGGTCACATCTTTTTTTGACTATTTTATATTTTCCATGGTGGACTAAGGCATCATGAATGTTGATTTGAAAGTGGTAGTGTTCTACAACTCTCATTGTATTTATTTGGTGAAAGGAAGAAATGTATAATTATTAGGATGTCCACAAGCATAGCCAATTTTATGGAGTTTGTTGGATGTGGGTTTGAATTTCCACCAATTTATACATACTCTCTGCAAGTACTATGGCAATCAAATACTCTCCCATATATTTTCCATGACAAGGATAGTCAATTATACACATATGGGGTTTGCATTTTTTTATTTAGTGATTGTTGTGTTAGAACTATTATAGATAAGCCGAATGCCATTCCCACTAATGGAAATCATAACATGAATGTGAAAAGTAAGAGGTCTCAGCTCTGATACCAATGATTTGCATCATGGGATCCTAGGACCAATATGTGCAGAGGGAAAACTAAGTTATGGTTATGAAAGTCTAAGTGCATTAAATTATTCAAATAGAAACAAATCAAACACAATCAAATTTAAGCGGAAGTGTACATATATAGAAAATGCACTTATATCCATTAAATGCAAACATGAAATACTATATTGAGATGAAAAGTCTAGATACCAAGTAGATGCACACAGGGGAAACATACTATGTGAACACCATATGTAATATAGAGTATATGCTTATGGGAAATATATCTACATCTATAGTTTTGTGTGTGTGAGATTGATTCCAATAGCATCGCTCTCTAATTTAAGTATATACAAAGTATATCATCTCCTTTTAAGTGAATGTTTATGTTACATATATTACATATAGAATTCAAACACATTCATAATTGTTGTACTAAGCCCAAGGGGAATGTTAGTGATCGATAAATCTATCTAGTACAAGTGGTAAACAATCAGAGTGTTTAATGTTATTATCATTCTCAACCACCTCTAATCCTAGGATCCTTAGCTTGGTAGTTAACTAGCATGTGCACATGGTTCGATAGGCTCCTATATTGAAGTAAATTTTTAGGGGATCATACTAGAGTGGATCCTCAGTGGGATTCATGTGGAAAGAGTGATCTGGTTCCTATGGAGTATGCAGGGCTATGTGAGAGGTGTAGGCTCTATATAGGGAAAAAAATTATTTGGGGTGGGTGAAAGAATTTGGTTTCTATGTTTGTCTAGTCATTGGTTAAAGTGATTGGCATTTGGTTTTTCATTGGTCATTTATTTTCTATTGGCCAATATGTTGGCAAATTAGATGAACATAAGTTACAATAAAGACTTTACAACCTTATTTTCTTGTCTCCATATAATTAGCATTACAGTGATAGGTTGAGTCACACATCAAACATGGAACCTTATCCAAATCAAATCAGCATCATGTTGTCCTCATCGACCCTTCACAATAGAAAATGTATGATAAAATAAATTACCACCTTAGAAGATTTGTACCCCTTTTTGATGGATGAAACTCATGTAAATCTAAAAGTTGTGTTAAATCCACATAACCTTCAAATTGATAAAATGTCAACTCAAATCCCACTGAACATAAATATAATCTTTCACAAAATATGTATGATACACTTTGCTCGAAGGTTTGGAATTGGAATGTTAATGACTGTTGGCCATGATCATGCTTAAGTACAATATGGAAACAAGTTTTAGTCAACCACATCACACCATATTAGATCACCCTACTAGATGGTTGAGAAAAATAATCACAAATGGTTGGATCATTTTAAAATTTTATCTTGATTGTATACACCCATGTCCAATTAAAAAATCTATCCAAATTCCAAATTTTACTTAGTTGCTTCTAATTTTTCTAGTACCATTACAATGAAAATAATTTCTCCATTGTAATGATAAAGATAAAACTCGATCACCCATAGTTGGCCCAAACATAATATTTTGGGCTCTTCAACTAGATATTATGGATGTTACCTAATTAAAACCAAGGGAGTTGTAGTTTTGACATAGTGATTGGGCAAAGAGGCTATCTCTTTCCTATAAGAATGCAATCTATCATAGACTAAAGAATTGCATGGTGATTCAAATGCTGATCAAATTTCCCCCACAATTACATTACATGAACTTATTTTGACATTCAAATACATTCTTATGGATCATGAAAATAGTGAAATACGTAAAGGTGAGATGGACATTGATGGAAAGAAGCAATGGCAAGGAATTTAAGGCAATAATCTAAAATAACCTCGAGAACATACACTTACAGAGTTTAATAACATGTCACTTCTATTGATATAATCTATAACTTCAATAGAACTATTTCAATTAACCAATACATGTCCACAAAAAATGTAGAGAATACACCCATGTTAATTTTGAAGAATCTAAATGTAATTATATTAAAATCATTATTTTTTTAACTATTTAAAACTTATAGATTATATTCTTTTACAGTCCATACCATTTAATCTTGATTTTGTTAATAATTATGTAATAGCTTTTACCTCAACATTTCGAACCACTATCTCATGATCCTTCATAATGAGTAAGATAGGATGATGGATTAGCCTACTTATCATGTCTTAAATAGGTCAAATATAAAATTCCCCTAGCCAAAATGATCTTCTTTTAGGGTAGTCATGACTTAATTATTATGTTTTCACATGTCTAGAAATCTTACAAATGTAAATCCTTAGATTGGTTAGTAATCTTCCCTTTCCACTCCTCGCCTACAATTTAATTTTATGCACATCATTTGAAATTATTTTATAAGGATTAGATTTATGTACTGATATTTCATGATTGATGTTACTATTGAACTTAATTTCCAATCATCATTTGATTTTGGAGTAGAAAAGTAGTTTGAAACATATATGTGTGAGCATGCATACAAACTAAGGCTTGATCTAAAGTTAACACTTTTAACTCTTGGGGAAGTAGATGGGTTTATTTTTCATCATGATGGTTAATGACCACCTAAAAAACACTTTGCAATTTCCAATGAATAGGTTTCTCAATCAATTATTACATTTTCTCCCTTGTTGTAGTGTTTATGCACACTGCCCATAGAATTTACCTAGATAACCCAAATTTAATTTTGACCATAGGTTCCTAACCAAAAGTGTAATGATATTTAAATTTGGTTCCTGGTGAACATGTTTTGAGCTTGTCTCATTGACTCCAACCACACTCTATGTTGCACCTAATCCATATAGCGGTGAAGGTCAAGTGGAACCCTACTAGTCCCAACTCCTTCTAGATTTGGTAGGGCAGATAGAGTCCAATACAAACCATGGACCACCATGAGACATGTGTCATCCTAGGGCAAGCCTCGAGCACACATAAGTGGAGATGTAAAAAGGCATGGACCCAATGGAGGCTTGACACTTGGTGAGCACAATGTGAACTCAAAAAATAAAGTGGATGAGGTTTGCATGCATTAGAGCCTAGAATAAATATGAAGAGGAATATTTACAGTCATAGAAGGACCATGGGGACCAAAAAATAATATTGGGGTGATGTGGTGGATATGAAGTGCTCAATCCAAATATCAAGGTGCCATTTGGTAAGTGCAACTTTGATCTAAGAAGGCAAAAAGTCATCGAAGGGATAAGTGTAATGATGTGGAGGAGGCTGAAGGGGCACCAAGTGAATAGAGAGATTCCACATGGAACAAAATTGATGACCAAGTGGTCAACGAAGAAATAAAAGTTAAAGGCCAAAACCGACTAGACTGTCAAATGCAAGTTTGGTGTGGCTTCCCAACTAGTAGACCCTGAGCACAAATTTGATGCCCCTATACTTGTCGACTTCCCTATGGTTTAAGAACCAAAACATACATTCAGAATAAATGCAAAATTATCCTATGTCAATTGGGTCTTGCTTTCCTAGTATGATAGTGCTTGACTGACTGTGGATTTACGATACGGTCACATGTCTACACCTTCCTTAGTTTTTTACTAATCTCAAGCTTTCAAATATGGTTCTCCTGGGATCCTCTCTCCATAGAGGTCAGACCTAGAAGCATCCCAAGAAGCAATATAATCCAACAATAAAATCATGTCCCTACTAATATTTGCATTCTTTATTTAAACGATATCACAATTCGATATATTAGATAAAAAATATATATATATTAATAATATACTATATATTATATAGAATAAATAATAAAATATTCTATTAAGTATATATATTTATATATAATATTTTATATATTAATAGATAAATAATATTATATATAATTTATATATATATATATATATATATGATATTCTCCTTACAAGGTGCCCGTATATTATTAAAGTTATTGAAATTTTGACTAAAAGAATCAATATGATAAAAACTTTTTATGGCAAATTTTAAACAAGTGTCCTATGAACCTTCCAAGTGTCCCGCTGTGTGGCATGGGATGGAACAAGGAGTTAACCCGTATTTAGAAGAAGAATTTGACATTGTAAGAGAGAAGGTTCTCCATCGAGGGCTCTTTGAAAAGGCTATTCAAACCACACAGGAAACTTTGTGGAGTAAGAGATCACCTGTATTCTCAAAAGAGTCAATGAAATGTGCTGGTTCTGGAGATGAATGAGCAGGTTTGCCTTCTAACTTATTCTTAATCACAACACCACATTTAGTAACACATTAGGAAATTTATTATTAACTAAAGAGTTCTAAAAGACTGTTGAAATTCTTTTTTAAACAAGTTTTGCTTGTCTATAGAAAATTGCATCAAGGTTTCTTTTTGTCTGCTAATATTTGGAGGGAAAAACTGTTACGAGATTTTGCATAAACTATTTATTGGAGGGAAAAATATTGTCCGTTGCTAGTTTATGTTTTAACTGCCTGCAGACAGTAAAAACATTCTTAATTCATGGTCGCACATCTCCACATAAATATTGAAAGAACAAGAAGTTTAGTTTAGGAGTTTGCAATTTTTTCAACTGGTTTTCATTGAAAGGGAAATACAACCTATGATGGGAGTAGCCATGGCAGTGTTAGAAGACGCAGAGCCAGAAACAAAACAAGTCTCATAAACACGGACGCAACCACATCCAGAAATATAGGAAGTCTAAGAAATAGGGCCACAACCACGCACACAAATAGAGGATAGCTGTGACAGAGAGTCGGAATGGGACACACAAACAGGTATTGCAGAAGCAATTACTGATGATGTGTGAGCCAAAACTTTCTTTGGAGATCTCGAAGGAAACGCGGGTATCAAGGGAAGACTTTGTCAATGCGAGGAGAGTGAGAACTGTTCATGTGGTTAATATGGACGATGAAGATAAGGAAAGTGACGGTGTTGAAGAAAATGAGCAGAGCAAGAAGCTGTGTAATGTGGAAGAACCCACTACCAAATAACGGATATGGGGGGAAAACAAATTTAGAAAACTAGAGCTATAATTCCTCTTTCAGGTTGAAGAGAGTTTGAATGGTTGTGGATTCGATCCTTGCTGCTGTTGGGAAATCTTACAAGCATATCATATTTTAATATCCTTTGCTTCTGAGATCGCAGGTTCCATTCGCGCCAATCAGTTTGCAAATACGTTATTGAGTGCAGCATCGACAAGTATATGTAAATCGTCAATGCAGTAGAATTAGTGATCATACATGGAAATCGTCAATGCTGCACTCAATGATGAATTTGTTAACGAGAACTCGTTGGAATTGTTTAGTGAGATGAAAGCTTTGAGCAGACGTAAGAGATTTATAAGTGGGAATCCGTACTGGGAATAAACATTTTAAACTATCAACTTGTGTCGTACAGGAGAAAAGTACAGGCGACGCGAGAAAGATTCGTCTCGTTCATTGTAGTACTAATTTGTATTGGTAGTACAACTTGTACCGATAAGTTTTAATTTTGTACTTGCACATGGTCTTCCTTTACCTTTCCTGGGAGACGAAGGGGAGTCAATATGTTCTGAATCAAAGACTATAAAACTTTAATTTTAAATTATTATTATTATAGCCCTACCGACGCAGGGTAGATAGGTTTCCATTATGTTTATTAGGACTTTTTTGTTGTTCATTCATGGTGTGACAACTTGTCACAAGTAATGTTTGGGATTTAGTATAATTGAAAAACAAACCTTTTTTTTCTTTATAAAAATGTTATTTATCTTACTTTTTTAAAGGTTAAAAAATAATTTTCTAACTATCCAAGTTTTTTTTTTGGAATAGTGAAAATTAGTTTTTTCTATTTTGTTTAGTGAAGAGTTCTTATATGATCTTTTTTTGTGTTAGATTATAGTTTATAAGAAAATATTGTGTGGTCGTTTTCAAGAGTAATAGTATTGATCAATCTTGGTTGAAAGGAAGTCTTATTCCCACGTAAACTCATATGGTTTCTTATGATTAATATTTGTGCCATATTGAATGTGTCGTAGTGGTTAGGTTTTATCATTCTCTATTGACATCAACAATGTTTTATATGTTTCTATGAAATTAACTCAATAGATTAGTCTAAGACATGAGAAGATTTGACAGAGGGTTAAATTAACTAAGGGTGAAGACAATTAAATTTGTTTATATAATGGATAATGTATTACTTTATTTTTATTTTTCTCTTTTTTTTTTCACACCGAACAATTTTACCACTCTTATTTGACTGGAGTTCATATATCTTTGAAAAATATTACGTGGTACTTTCTTAAGGGTTGAAGGCCATCTCCTTTCAAATATCCATTGTTGAGATGATTCTGTGGCTATTTATTATCTGTAAGTTTTGTTTTGTTTTTAATTTAGAATTGGAGTGTTTCTTCAATGTTTGTGATAGTAGTTTTGTTTTTTTGGTGTGAAATGAAGGTTGAATTCTATTTGTAGTTCATTATTATAAAGGTGGCATATCCTTTTCAAGAGTAACAATAGTTTTTGTTTTTGGGCATATTTTTTTTAATGATTAATGTCTCTGCCATAGTGGATTTGATGTCGTTCATTGCTATTATTATTGTTCATTATTCAAGAATATATTTTATCAAAGAATACTTGTATAAAAATGATTTACCAGTCGAGTCGAATATGTAAGTAAACTCTTTCAAGTATTTCAAGGAGAACGTTGGATTAGCTAGAACTAAATATACTTGTGTTTTTTTCACAATGGATAATGTTGGATACTTTTATTTATAGTTAAAGATACTTTAACCCTGTTTCGATTAGAACAAATGTATCTATGAAAAGTTTTAGTGGTATTTGGTTCTAGATGGAGGAAAGTCACATTGCAAGTGACCATTGTTGTGATCTCACATAATCGAAACAAATGTATCTATGAAAAGTTTTAGTGGTATTTGGTTCTAGATGGAGGAAAGTCACATTGCAAGTGACCATTGTTGTGATCTCACATTACAAGTGACCATCGTTGTGATGGGTTTGTGACTTTATGTATGGTGTTTGTATGTATCTTATGTTCACATTTTTTTTTAAAAAATTTAGACATGTTGTGTTTTTTCAATGTTTTTCATAGTAGTTCTCTTTCCTGTGTAAAATGAAACTTGGTTTATATTTTTTGTTTGTCACTGTTATTATGTAGGTGGAATTATGTAGAGATCGAACTTCTAGAGGCTTGCCACAAATTTTAAACTTTTAGTTAGGGATATTTTCAAAATAATTTGAAGGCCATACATATCATCTAAGTGATCAAAATTGCATTTTAATATAATTTTTTATACTTTTCCATTTTTAGAAATAAGATATTTTTGTAACTTGACATGAACTTGAGATAACTCTCATTCACTAGGTTAATTTTAGTGTTTAGAAGATATGTCTCATTCATTAGGTTAATTTTAGTATTTAGAAGATATATGTAAATTTTAGGCTCATTTGATCTTGCACACAAAACATACTAAAAATAGTATTTAAAAAACTTATTAGAAGATGAAAGTTACTAAAAATAATAATTTCTAAAAATATCATGGGTTAGTTATCTTTAAGTAGATTTTGATTTATTTCAATTTTTTAAAAATAATAAATGCTAAAAATATCATGGGTTACTTAATTTTAAGTAGATTTTGATTTATTTCAATTTTTCAGTCATGCATGTCAACTCTAATTTCAAGTTGAGATTTATATAAAGACTATTATGTAATACTTTAATCATTCAATAAGAATCAATAGAGAAGATTATCTTTCATGTAATTTATGAGTTCTATGTCTATAAGTATTTTTGCTTAACTAAATTGTACTTTCATCATGTGGTATCAAAGTAATTTTGAATCTTGTAGGTATTATCTTTGCGAATTGATGTTTTTATATTCTAGTAGATTTTTTTATTATTGAATAATAGGTTTAAGAGATGGTGAAAGGACAAGGATGATGAGTAATTGATTAGATGAATAGGATTATGAAAGAGCTACAGAGGTAAGTGGAAAAATTGATTGCAATTATCACAAATAAAAGAAAAAATATAACAAAAGATGTAACAAAGGAAGAAACAAATCATGAAGATGAGATTAAATAAAAAGAGGAATGATAACAACCACCATCAATGGAAGAGAGAATGGTTAGGGATTTATAGGGAAGGAACTAAGGAATCGAGATTGATGTTCTAAATTATGGAGGTATTTTAAAACCAAAGGAGCTGATAGACTAGTTAAATCACATGGATATTTTTTTTGAATGGAAAAGTATAATAGAAGATGAGAAAGTAAAGTTTACATGCACGGAAGTGAAGGTTTATAAAATTATTTAGTTGGATCACCTACAACAAGAGAGATAGGGAAAGGTAAAGAGAAGATTAAGACATGGAACAAGATGGAAAATAAACAGAGGGATAAATTTCTTTTGGTGGATTATGCAAAAAAACCTTATATATATAGAACATTCCATAATGTAAGGAAAAATAATCAAATTATACAAGAATATAAAAATGAATTTAACAACTTTTCCATATGAGTGGATCACGATGAAACATAAGAACATATAGCTATAAGTATGTAAATGGTTTTAATTTTTATATTAAATATGAATTGAGTATCCATATAATACTTTTTATGGAGGAGACTTACCTTTTCATGGAGGAGACTTACCAATTAGCTTTGAAGGTATAATAAAAAAAATTGGTAGGCTTTTAAAAGATCAATTAGACCAAGAAAAGGACAATTACTTTTAATAAGTTGATGAGGTGGATTTAATTCCACTAAAGGTGGATTTCCACATGGTCTAAAAAACAAGAAGATAATAAGATAATAGACAAGAGATTCAATATCAATAAAAAGGAAAAGTATTTTAGAGAGGACAAGGCTATGATTGTGTTAGAGGGTGGGTTGAAAATCAACACAAGTATTATGTTTCTTACAGGTATGTAGAATAAAGGCATAGGGCATTTGACTGTCTACATTATCATAAATAATAAAGGAGACAAGATGATTGCTCAAGAGTGAATTTAGTAAAGGCTAAGACAGAAGAGGAAAATACAAAAATTTAAAATATCAAACATTATAGAAAATCTCATGATGAGGAGAATATCAATCTTTCAAAAGAAAGAATAAATTTAAAATAAGAAATGTGGTTATGCATGGTTGCAAAAAAATATTTTTAGAACAAGGTACACTTTAGGATTTAATATATGAAAAGTAATTATAGATGGTGGTAGTAGTGAAAATATTATTTATAAATAAATGATAGAGAAACTAGATTTACAATGTGAAAAACAACCTTATCCTTATTGAATTTCATGGTTTAAGAAATGGAATAAATTTATAGTAGATAAAAGGTGTTTATTAAAGTTTTCAATAATAAAACCTTACAAAGATAAAATATAATGTGATGTTATTTCAATGGATGAATGCCATGTGTTGTTTTTAAAACCATGATAATATGACATGAAGATAATTCATGATGGACCAAAGAATATTGTAGTCATATAAAATGTCTAAATTGGTAGTTTGAGTGTGGCTTGTGACACTCTATCCATAGGAATTTATTTTATGTTTTCATGACTTTTATAGACATCTTTCTGCTTATTCAAAATCATTTGTAGACTTATGAACCCTAATTTTAGCTTAGTTAGACTCTATTTTCTAGGACAATTAGGTTCCCCCAGGGCTCAAGCATGTAGGATGGGAGCACCAAACATGAACTATAACATCAAACCCTAAGGTATCCCATTTTTGATGCTCTTGTCCAATCACATTTCAAGTCCAAATGACCATTTTCATCTAATTTTTATTATTTATTATGTCAAACTAATGTGAATACATTTAATCTATGACTAATAGATCCCTATAAAAGTTCATTCAAAGTTCATTTATAAGGGAGGCGACAAATATTAAAAATCAAGCAAAAATACAAAGAAACCACTAAGACAAACTTTTCTATTCTCTACATACAGTCACCCAACATAATTAAAAACCTATTCAAACCCTCACACCAGTCCCTAGCCACGTCAAGCACTCTCAATTTGGTATTTTTTCATCCTCATTACACTATTGTATAAATCACAACAAGTGGGAGAACTACATAAGGCTTGATCCATTTTCAAATTATTGGTATCTAGGTAGCATGCCCACATAAGAGGTGTATATACATGTTCAGTGCATCTTAAACACACTATGCCCCCTCTTTCTTAAGTTTTATCAAACATAATGAAGGTTTAGGGTTTCAGGGTTAAATCATCTCTACAAGGGGCTCTATTGACATTAAAAACTCAAGATTTCATAATTTGGCTGACATAGGTACAATGAAAAAAACCTAAAAAACTTAGATCCCCGTGACCATTTTTTATAACAACGACAAGAGTGGACTATAGCGCCAAACCCCAAAGTATCTTATTTTTGGTGCTCCTATCCTTTCATCGAATTAAATCTAAATTCTAATTTATGACATTGTCCCAATTTTTCATAGCCAATTTTAGTTTTGTCTCAGCCATCTCAATCTAGGTTTAAGATAAGTTACATTTCTCCTCTTTCATTACTATTTTTAGAAATTTACAAAATGTAAATAAATTATACAAATAAATATTGTAATTATTGAAATATTATTTATTCATTTATTATTATAGACCCTTAACTAAATTAGGAATAAAACTTCATTATTCTAAAAATTATTAAATCATTTGGTGAACCTTGATTACTTCATTTGTGCATAAAAAACCTAGAAACCCTAAGGAAAAAAATTTAATGATTTTTTAAGCATTTTTAAAAAATTTCTTAAATATTTAAATCAAAATTCTACATTTAATTTTTAAATTTACCTTTGTAATTTTAAAATTTATATTCCCTCAAACACTAGTTGCATATTCTAGGTCCTTCTACATCTTTAGATATCACCTTTTATATATATATATATATATATATATATATATATATATATATATATATATATATATATATATATATATATATATATATATATATATATATGTATTCCTGAATATTTAAATCAAAATTATACATTTAAATTTTTTAATTTACCACAGTAATTTTAAAAATCAAATTATTTCAAACCCTAGTTACCTATACTAGGACCTGGTTTTTTTTCAAATTTTTTCTAATTTTTTTCATATTTAAATTAGAATTTTCTAATTAATTTTTAAAAATTTACCATAGTAATTTTTAAAAATTATTTCTCTCAAACCCTAGTTGAATTTACTAGGTAGCTTTGTATTTAGGATATCACCTTACAAATTTTTACATAAAAATTACAAATGGATCTTACTTATTTCAAAATATTTCTTGCAAATAATAAGGAATTCATATTAGGTCCTATCATGTTTATGAATGATGAAGTTTATCATATGTTAATGCAAAGCTTCATTCTTTACTTTTCATGTTTACTTTTTATATTATGGGATGATATTATGACATTCATTGATAAACGTGTTAAGATACCTCTTGCCTCACCATCATTGGAGCCTCTGTCCCATGTCAAGTTATGTTGCATGGTCCATTTTACTCTTTCCCAAGTCACTACCCATCGCTAGAGAGCCCAGTTGACACCCTTTGTCCCTCCACCACCATGACCTATCGATTATCTATGCTCTCCTCCTGTAGCTACTACTAATCCTATACAACTAGTAGATAATGTGATTTGAGTTATTACTTGATGTGCCACCATGCCTCCCCTTCCTAGTTAGGAGCCCTGCAACCCACCCAAATAGTTAAATCTACACAAGGCATATGATATTGTTGATCAATTGAGAAAAACACTAGCTAATATTTCCATGTTAGAACTACTTTAGAAATACATTGTGTTTGAAGACATTCTTTATCAAGCACTCACTCAGACTTCTATGCCCATTGATTTAGAGCCTTCTTATTTTGCATCAATGGTCAAAATGTTAAAAACTATAGAATATGTTATTTCTTTTGATCATGAGGACATGCCATGTTAGAGAGTTATTGATCAAAATTTACCAATGTTCATACAAGCTCAAGTCAAAACCAACACAATTAAGAGATTTCTAGTTGATAGTGGTTCCAGACTTAATATATGTAATATTACATTCTTACATACTATGGGCATAGATATGACATACATACAAAAATCATATAAGAATATTATAGGATTTGGTGATATACCATGATAGACATTAGGCACCATTTCTTTGGATATCATGGTAGGACCCAAAACCCTCTCTACATAGTTTCAGATCATGCAAGGTCATCTTCATCATAATATTTTACTTGGATGAATTTGGATACACACTATGGGGGAAGTTCCTTCTACTCTTCATCGATGTGTTAATTTTATCCATGAAGGATTCCTATACACATGACAATCAGATAATCCAATATTTAGATATTATTAAATTAAAAATTCATCTTTGACTATTTCACCAGATGGAACACCTCATATCATGGCTCCATTACCATCTCATCACATTTCTCTTAATCAAATACATACATATGAGGTAGGAGAGACTATCCCATCTCACACTCTTCCACTTACAATTGTGTCTTCAGTTCTAGATAGTCAACCAATCATAGCAGCTTTAGTCATTCTAGTTACTCCATCAATCATGGTTCCTACACCTATTACAAATATACAATCACCAATAGTAGTTCCAGTAGTACCAATTTATTCTATAGATATAGCTCCTCTGATAGTTATAGTTACTTGAAAAGTTATAGATAGTCTCACAACACCACCATCTTCTATTACTATAGTTGATGAGACTCTCATATCATAGTTACCCCTTGTGGTAAATTATGAGTTATCATATGTACATGATGTTGATATAGATTCTTAAGATAATTCATATGATGATATGACACCCACACTCATAGATGACTATCTGTGTGGATTTAGCTTTACACTAGTTGGCCCAAGAGAGTACTAATATGACTTTAAAGCTATCATTACACATCTGACATCACTCTTAGCATCTCTCACTACACTCTCAGAGTATACTCCACATTTTCAGTCATAGATAGATCACTTGATGCACATAGCTCATATGGTTACATCTATAGATATAGAGCCGATCATTCAAATTCAGGGAGGTATCACACAACATCAACCACAGATTATACTACAGATGTTACTTGATCATGGATTAATCACACTACTTATAGTGCGATATAGATCTATTATTAGGTTATCATAGCAAGATGGTTGTCTATTTGATCTCTTTCACAAGATCACATGCCATGATACAAACTCTTGTATAGATTTAAAATAGAGATTGGATAAACTACAGGTTTAAGGTGTTATTAAGATTACATCATCATTAGTGTTGGGTGAATATTTTGTCAATCAGCTAACTGATGAGTAAAATAGGTCTCTTCAACAATTGCATAGGGAAATTGGTCGGCCAGATGTGTAGGTTTACTACATCAAAATGGGACAAATCTCTCCTCTCATCAAGGGGAGGTTCCCTATAAATATGCAGGAGCTATATATTATATATATAAGCAAAAAATAACATTCAGGGTTAGGATAAACCATCCATCTCTCTTTTTTCTGAGATGATGTTAACAAGTCAAAGGAGAAATCCTGATGAAATGATAGAAGGCAGTCCTCTTCTTTCAAAAGTGTTGTTTAGCAGACAAAAGGAACCTTTTGGGTGGTAACCAGTAACTGTAACAAGGTGAAGTAACACAGCAGGATGAAATGTAGCACAAAGTCTCCACCTCGACTGCCAAAGAGTGAAATATGAAGGAAAATGAGGGCACAAAGTCATCCCAAGGTATTTTACATAGAAACAAAATACGAAGGATAATGAGGGCACAAAGTCATCCCAAAACCTTTTACACAGGAATAGAAAGAAAACATACTAAAGGCAATTGTGGGGTCACAAAGCCTCTCCACAGCTGGCTTCAGGACACCTTCCTGATTACTTTCACTAATTCTGCTTATTTAATTAAATGGATAAAAAATGTATTAAGGAAACAGACATAAGAATAATTTCCCCAAAAACCAAGCTATTCTAGCACAAAGTCTGAAAAGTCACTTGTTTTCTTATTCAAATACTGAAATATGATCAACAATCTGAGCTTAAAGTCTCAGTAATGCCTTTCAATTTTGGCAGAGTTTTATTTCTGATAATAGAGAGAGATCCTCTAAAACAAGAAGAGAGAGTCCAATATATAGTGCTCCAAGAAAGACTTGGGCATTTTGTTTCACAAAAATGTTTTACGATGCATTCAATGCTTTTAATGCATTTTAAATTTTGTCCATGGGCTATTCTAGAATAGAGCATTAGTTTTAAATATGGGCCGCTTGATGTGTTTCCTTATGTGTCCACAGCTGTCCACTCTACTCAATGCAATAAAATAGGCTGCACCATTAAATATTTGCACTCTCTGATGTCCACCTAGTGGACTGCTTCATCTTCTAGAAATATATCCCATGCATGGATATTTTTTATCCTTCTTCTTCATTCCCTCTTTTTTGGCTATATTTTTCCCTTATCTGTGTGATTTGAGCTCTCAGGTTGTCTCTTTGGCGGGTCGCTGAATTCCTTCATAGGGTCTATGCTTAAGCCTGCAAGGATCAACAACTATTTCATTGCCACAAATTTGATGTGTTTGGGTCTGTCATTGTTTGAAAGCCAACAGATAATTGGTTACCCTAAATTTCATGGCTACAGGCCCATCATCCTCCTTAGCCATTCCTTCATGTCTTTCATGTTTGCTTTGGCCACTTTCTACTATTCTTAACAAGTGACACATGGCGCGTTCCACTGTGAAATAGGTGAGGACATGTGGCAGCATCTACTTAACTTATAGAGGCTATGGGGGCCTTTTGAGAGTCCTATAGAAGATGACACATGGCGGCTTCTACTGAGCTTATAGAAACACTGTAGAAACATTTGGGATTCTTTTGAACTCATGCAGATGATGACATGTGGTGCGTTCTGCTAGAGTTTAGCCACTCACCTAAGACCCACCACAGTCCTTACTCAATAAAAGGAAGAAGTTGTGGATGTTGCCACTTGGCGGCCTCTGTCGAGCTTTGTAGATGACACGTGGCATGTTTTGTTATTTTGAAAGTTACTAGAAACTGTCTCAGAAGACGACAAATGGCAGCTTCCACTACAATTTTATGAGGGACACATGGTGGCTTCCACTATATCTTTATGAGGGACACGTGGTGGCTTCTATTGTAACTTGAGGTTTGATCTTTCTTGGAGGGAACTTGCCCTTCGAGGTCTTGAGAAATGGTCCACTTTCCCTAGTGAGAGCCTCTCGCAAGGGTACCTACCCTTCGAGATCTTTCAAGCGGCCTTCGAGCTTTTATTTCCTTGGTGGGTTCTCTATTTCAGTGGACTTTTCCTTTAGACAAAAAGTCTAAAGGAATTCTTTCAGACAATTTGTCTGAAGAAAATCTTCTTTCATTTTGCCTTTGTTTTCCATTGGGTTTTCTATCAGGCTTTCTTCCTAGGTGAATTCCTTTGGACAAAAAGTTTGAAGGATTCTTGCCTTAACCATTTTGCCACATTCTTTTCCTAAAATAGAACTGTGCCCTTTGCAAGGAATGTTCAAGCCCAGAAATATCCTTCAGACTTTTGAAACAGTCCATCTGCTCCTTGCCTACCTTCTGTAACGGTTGTTTGTCTTTGGTTCACTTTTCCAAAGGAATTATCTTTATTCACTTTTGATCGTTGCCCTTCACAAGGGAACTCAGCTTGGTTCAATGATCTCCACAAGGGCTATTGGATTTATTCAATGCCCTCAGCAAAGAGTCTTTTTCCTTTGGCTTTGGGGCAGCCCTTTGAACCTACCGTTTGAACCGATCGATTGAACCAACTTTGGTTCAACAGTTCAATGGTTCAATCAGTTCAATCTCTTTTGTTCCATTCATTCATTTGACCACTTCAACCAAATGCTTTGAACCAAACCGTGTTAAACCATAGGGCCATTGAACCTATTGAACCTTTGAACTCGTTGAACCTTTGAACCAAAGTGGTTCAATGGTTCAACGGTTCAATGGTTCAAGCCTTCTTCACTTTGATAAGTGTTTTGAAGCCATTGAACCTTGAAGCGGTTAAACTTTGAAACTTGACAAATGTGCTTAAATCTTGTTGATGACGTTGAACCTTTGAACCCATTGAACCCGTTGAACCAAAATGGTTCAACGGTTCAATGGTTCAAACACTGCATAGAAGCTTGCCGATGAACTCTTTTGGTTGAACCAAGGCATTTAACCAATCCTGAAAATGACTAAGTGTTGGAAACTTGTTTTTTTTATTGAACTCACCTGTAGAAGCCTTTGAACCTATTGAACTTGCTAATTTCAAGCATGTTGAGTTCATATAAACATATCTATAGAGTTCATAGATTTAAACCTGCAGAGTCTGTAGAAATGAGTCCGTAGAACTGATGAAGTCCATAGAAATGAGTCTGTAGATTCCTTTCTATGAAGTCCATAGATTTTAGCCTACAGAGTATGTAGAAATGAGTCCGTAGAACTGACAAAGTTCATAGAAATGAGTCTGTAGATTCCTTTCTATGAAGTTTGTAGAAAAGAGTCTGTAGATTTTAACCTACAGAGTCTATAGATTCAAGCCTAAAAAAGCTTGAATGATGAATAATTTGAATGCCCAGAACAATTTTTGAGAAGGGGAGAAAGGATTCTGGTCTGTTGGACCAAAATAGTTCAAATGTTGTCTAAAAAATGAGTTATATTTTTGGGGGACAACACTTGACTCTAGTTGGGGAACTTCCGTTAGTTGAAAACTTGGAACAGCTGAGGGGAGTAGAAACCAGAAACTCTAGTGCCTTGAAGTGTGCCATTCGGCTTTTGAGTCATGCTACCCAAAAAGAAAAGTGATAAAAACAAAAATGAAAGCACAAAAATAGAACTAAAGACTATACAAATATACATATGCACAAGTTGATCTTATCTGATACTTCACGGTTTGAAGTGCTTCAGATGCTACCCATTGTAAGGTAGAGAAAAGAGCGGGCCATCTTGATACTTCAGTAGGAAGCTGTTCTCACCATTGAGCTGATGGATAATAAATGGGCATCTCTAAAGAGAATCAAAATTCCCATGCATCCCCTTTGGTTCTCTTCTCTTGTCCCATAGTAGGACTTGATCTCCAACCTGGAAATCATGGTTTTTTGCCTTCTGGTCGAAGAGCTTCTTCACTAGACTTTGATGGGCAACAATTCGGTCCACCACCATAGTTCTCTACTCATCTAGCTCAGTCAAGCACATGATCCTCTTATCAATGGAGCTTTCATATGTCTAATCTTCAATTGCCTTAGCCAATTTTAATGCTGGCAATTCCAAGGTGATTGGTATCTCAGCATTGATACCATAAAGAAGTTGGAAAGGAGACATACCAATTACCCTTTTTAGTGTAATTCTATCTACCCACAAAGCATCAACCAATGCTTTATGCCATGTCCTTTGATTGTCATCCACCAGCTTCTTGATGATAGTCATCAAATTTTTGTTAGTTTATTTGGCTTGTCCATTCCCTTGTGGAAAGTAATCAGAAGAGTGAGAGAGGGTGATCCCATAGTAAAAATAGAACTGAGTAATCTCTTGGGAAGTGAAAAAAGCTGCATTGCCTGTGACAATTTTAGTTGGGACCCCAAACCTAGAAATGATATTCTCCTTGAGGAAATTGCACACTAATTCTGAAGTAGCATGCTTTGTTGGGATAGCTTCCACCCACTTGGTGAAGTAGTTAGTTGTTGTAAGGACATAATCATGTCCAGCACTTGAAGATGGGTTTATAGCTCCAATAAAATCAATTCCCTATTGCTGTAATGGTTGCTATATGACCACTGGCTTGAGAGGTAGAGCAGCTAACTTGGTTCTCCCAACAAACTGTTGCCATAGTTCACATTTTCTTTTCCACTTATATGAATCTTGGATAAGAGTTGGCCAATAATACCTGGCTCGCAAAATCTTGTGGGCAGTTACAAGAGCAAAAAAATGTCCTCCATAGGGTAGATTGTGAAAGGATTTCAAAAGTTTGCTTTGTTGCTTCTTGTCCACACAGCGAAGGAACACTCCATCAAGGCTCCTCTTGTACAAGCCGTTGTCCCAAAGGATAAAATTGGCCACTTTTAATTTGATAGTTCTCCTTTCTTTGTAAGATAGGTGAGCAGGACACTCACCATAAGTAAGGAAATGAGCAATACCTAAATACCACTCATTCATGGTATAGACAAAGAGAACTTTCGGTGTGGCTTCCACCTCTACTTCTTCATGCTTTGTTTCTTTTAATTTGTTATCAACAATTAATTGACATAGGCCTTTTCCTCATACCAGATTTATTGGCTTGATGACTAGATCAAACTCCTAAATCTTTGTAGTCCAATTACCTTTTTTTGTCCCAAACTCTTGCTAAGTTAGTATGAATTTGACCATGGTATCAGAAACCAAGGCAGTAGTGTGAGAATTCAAGATGTAGAAGTAGAAATGCTTGACTGCCTTCACCACTGCATAAGCGTGCTTCTCCATGTTTGTGTCAGGGGATCTAGCTCTACCAATTAGAGCATATATGATTACTTCTCGTATTAGAAATTAAACACGGAATTATACCTGAATGATAAAGTAGCTAGAAACTTGAGACAACAAAGAATTTGAGAGACAATACACACTCTTTGTATTAAATATTACTAGAAAAAAATACAATAAGGAAGATGCCACTTCTTCCTCCACCCCAAAGGCTTGCCACACCTCAAGACCTTCTTCCCTCTCTCTTGCTCAACACAACAACTCTAAAGCCTGAGTTGCTATCCCTCCTTGAATGCTTCAGCTGATCTCCTTGACCTTACACCTATAGATCTCTTTGACCTTGCTAGCTTCAATGCTTTTTACTTGCCTTAGAATAATTACAATACATGCCTTATGGGTCTTTAAATAGGATCCCATGCTTACAAAAATAGAAATCTAACTACAATAATTAGACACGCAGCTCGTGACTATAATTAGTCATTTGACATGCAAACACTCGCTTCACTTAACTGACTGTTCGTCAACAGCAGTTCTGGAAATACACAGGCGACCGATGTCGGTCCCTGCTGGTCTGGTGCTGCCGACATCGGCCGACTATCTACCGTCGCCGGTCTCCTTCTCCTGTCAGGAATCTAGAACAACAAACCTGCTCTGACTCTACTCGTTAGGATCTTGCTCCTCAGAAAGAGCACAGTATGATTACCAAATATAAGCAATTGAATATGCGGAAATAACCAGAAACACAAGTAACTAGAATTCACCAATAGCACAGAATATGAGAGACAATACACTATCTTGTATTAACACTATACAGAAAAGAATACATCAAAGAGCCGCCACACTCTTTCACCTTACAGAGATTCGCCACACCTCAAGTGTACAGTAATTCTTCTCACACACACTCTCCTACACAAAAATGGTCCCAATAACCAACTCACACACAGAATTGGTGTTCACCTCACCAACCAGTCAGTAATAACCCTGCCGGTACACCAAGCACTCTATAGCACTTCAAGCTGATCTCTCATGAACCTGCAACCTGCAATTCAAAGACCAAACTTACATGTAGATCCCCAATGAGCTTGCAACAACCTGCAACTCATAGATCTTACAACTAGAAGGAACTCTTCCTTTCTATCTCATGCCTTATACAATACATGCCAATGGGTCTATAAATAGATCCCTAACTCAAACACTAACTTAGACTCTTAATTTTGACAATTATCCTCACAACCCAAGACTCTGGCTGGTCTTAACATGCAAACTCATCGTTCACTTAACTAACTGTTCGTGAAACGA
This sequence comes from Torreya grandis, assembly GCA_037957365.1. NCBI lineage: Eukaryota > Viridiplantae > Streptophyta > Pinopsida > Cupressales > Taxaceae > Torreya > Torreya grandis. The sequence goes on from JARHVA010004039.1 coordinate 1,501,068, forward strand.
ACACTTCGGGAACACACAGGCGACCGTCGCCGGTCCCTGCTAGTCTGGTTCTGCCGACGTCGGCCGACTTCCTGCCGTCGCCGGTGGCCTTCTGCACTGGACTATGCCGGCGTCGGTCATGCTGCCGACGCCGGTTCCTGTAGAACTCAGCAACCATCTGTTCCTCAGTTTGCAAAGGGTTGAAGCTTTTAGCTCCACAACCTAACAATCTCCCACTTGGAGATAAACAGCTGCAACCTGTACCTGTACCTGTACACCGTCTAGTTTGTTTCCTTGGCTTTGTATCCCTCCTCAAGATCACTCTTGAAGACCAACCACCACAAAATCCGTGGTGCAAAATATGTCATCCAAATTACCTGCCACATCCGCATCTACAACCATGTAGAAAAAGAACTTGACCCTGCATAGCATGTGCACCTGCTGCTGGTCCCACTGAACTGCCCTTCAGTATTACTCTCCCGAATTGACTCCAAACTTGTGACAACTCCCACTGCTTGGAAAAACTTAGGTTTAGTACATACCATGCACTCAACCTCATTATGTGAATCAAGACACATGTTCTATGAACTGTCTAACCATCGGCGTGCTAACCGGCTTCACACAATCATCCTGAAACAAAGTCAACAAGACCTCCATGTCTCTAGAACACACTCATGCCAAAGAATCTTGCTGCTCCCAGATTCTCCATGACATACACCTGAACTAGCTTTACCTTTAGTTCAGCAATACCTGTATATGTAACCCTACAACAAGCACATCATACAGAAAATAGGATAATGTAGCTAATATTATCCAACCTGGTAAAGAGAAACACAATGATCAAACCTCCATTGCCCTGCAGCTAAAACAAGATCATATACCCTGATCTTCCATCTCACGTATCCATTTCCGCTCTTCTTCATCCTCAACATCCATTCGTCTCTCAGTGCTTACTTCCAGCTGGCAACACTACCCAAAACACCTGTTTGGTTCTCCTCCAAGAAATCACATCCTCATCCATGCCAAGCTCCCACTGTTTCCTGGATCTACCTGTTCTGCTTCTTCAATAACTTCCTGGTCCTATGCCATAAGTGAGCAACAAGTAGTGTAAAGAAGGGAAATGACGAATTTAAGAACATACTTACACCTTCAGTCCTCCATATGGGCGCTTGAGACTCCATGACAACTAGCTGTCTACCCAAAATTCGTCTCAGTAACCGATGCCGGTCACATCTCAGTCTACAGCCGACCGATGTCAGTTCCCTGTGACTGCCTTCCTGCCAACGTTGGTTTCCCCTGGCCGACGCCGGTCTCTTTTCTGCCCTGAGTCACCGACGTTGGGCTGCACATAGCCGACGTCGGTCCCTGTATGGACGCCGACGCCAGTTTTCCTGCCGACGTCGGTCTCTGTGTTTTTCTTGTGAGACCTGACTTTTTCCCGCGAGCTCTTTTTGGATCAAAACCTTGTCCAAATCACCCTTGCTCTGCTCAGAATTCCTCTGCACCTTATGCTGAACTCTGTCCGTCACTTTCTCCTTGAAAACCAAGGCTTTCCCATTCTTGTCACTAACATCGAATTCCTCAAGAAACCTTACCTTCTTCTTCTGCATACAGAAACCACGATCCATGCCTTCCAGATCCGAAAGCATACTCTTTGACTCAAGAACCAGCATCTCCTTCTTATCTATGTGGCCAAGCCTATCAAGCCACATCTCTGAATCTACAGCTGAAGTAGATAACCCAGAAAGAGAATTAGTAAAACAAGTAGATAGATAAAGCGTACCTACTTTCTTACCTCTAGCTATAACAAGTGTACCCTTGGTAACCTTCCAAGAGTCTGCTGTGAGAGTTACTATGCAACCCTCTTCACCCAAACTTCTAACCGAAATCAGATTTCACTTCAGAACTGGGACATGCATGACCTCCTTTAACACCCATGTGTCACCTGTCTGCAATTTCAGCTTCACTTTGCCTTTGCCAACAATCTGACAAGGCTTACCATCCCCTACACAAGTTTCTCCAAAGTCTCCCTGGACATACTCATGAAAAAATTCTCTATGTGGAGATGCATGAAAAGAGGCACCAGAATCTAATACCCAAGATTCTACTTTATCCAAAGAACATCCAGAGCATCCTGTGCAACGTAGCCTGCAACATCTGCTTCTTCTCCATGTTCTTCATGATGATCTTCACCCGATCTGCAATCTCTCTTTAAGTGCCCTTGCTTTCCACATTTCCAGCAGGTTATTCTGCCATACCTGGACTTGGATCTTTTGCCTGTCTTCGACCTTGATCTCCCACGCTCTGTCCTCTCTCTTGGCCTTCCTCTTCCTTCAACACTCAAAGCATTTCCAGATAATTCACCTGTGATTTTTCTGCGTATCTCTTCATTCAAGATCACGCTCACAACATCATCCACTTTTAAGACTTTTGAAGGAGACACAGTATTAGAAACTGCCATTACCAAACCTTCCCAACTTTCAGGTAATGAACACAAGATTAAGAGAGCTCTAAGTTCATCATCAAATACAATATTAACTGAACTTAACTGGTTTACCAAACCATGGAAATCAATAAGATGGCTATGAACAGATCCACCTTCCAACATTTGCAAATTAAATAAACGCTTCATAAGAAATACCTTATTAGAAGCCGAGGGTTTTTCATACAAATTTGCCAAAGATTTCATCAACTCCACCGTTGTCTTACACTGTGATAAGCTGGAAATCACAGATGAATCAAGACTCAATCTAACAGATCCCAGAGCCTTCCGATCAAGAACCTCCCATTCTTCATCTTTCATATCCAAGGGTTTGCTAGCAACCCCACCCAACGGTAAGTACAAATCTTTCTGATACAGATAGTCCTCAATCTGCATCCTCCATAATTGGTAGTTCTTGCCATTGAAATTTTCCATTCGTAGTTGACTGCTTTCTGCCATTGCTCAACTCCCACTCAAACAGAAACCCTGTGAGTAACCTGTAATCAAAACACACTACCCAGATCTACACCAATCTGTTAGTATCCCAACCAAAAGCTCTGATACCACTTGTCAGGAATCTAGAACAACAAACCTGCTCTGACTCTACTCGTTAGGATCTTGCTCCTCAGAAAGAGCACAATATGATTACCAAATATAAGCAATTGAATATGCGGAAATAACCAGAAACATAAGTAACTAGAATTCACCAATAGCACAGAATATGAGAGACAATACACTATCTTGTATTAACACTATACAGAAAAAAATACATCAAAGAGCCGCCACACTCTTTCACCTTACAGAGATTCGCCACACCTCAAGTGTACAGTAATTCTTTTCACACACACTCTCCTACACAAAAACAGTCCCAACAACCAACTCACACACAGAATTGGTGTTCACCTCACCAACCAGTCAGTAATAACCCTGCCGGTACACCAAGCACTCTATAGCACTTCAAGCTGATCTCTCATGAACCTGCAACCTGCAATTCAAAGACCAAACTTACATGTAGATCCCCAATGAGCTTGCAACAACCTGCAACTCATAGATCTTACAACTAGAAGGAACTCTTCCTTTCTATCTCATGCCTTATACAATACATGCCAATGGGTCTATAAATAGATCCCTAACTCAAACACTAACTTAGACCCTTAATTTAGACAATTATCCTCGCAACCCAAGACTCTGGCTGGTCTTAACATGCAAACTCATCGTTCACTTAACTAACTGTCCGTGAAACGAACACTTCGGGAACACACAGGCGACCGACGCCGGTCCCTGCTAGTCTGGTTCTGCCGACGTCGGCCGACTTCCTACCATCGCCAGTGGCCTTCTGCACTGGACTATGCCAGCGTCGGTCATGCTACCGACGCCGGTTCCTGTAGAACTCAGCAACCATCTGTTCCTCAGTTTGCAAAGGGTTGAAGCTTTTAGCTCCACAACCTAACATCTCCATTGCATATGACCGACGTCGGTCATACTGCCGATGCCGGTGGCTCTAGTTCTTCAGCATCCTTCCTTGTGTCTGCAAACAGTTGAAGCTTTTAGCTCCACACCTTAACAATCTCCCACTTGGAGATAAATAGCTGCAACTTGTACCTATACCTGTACACCATCTATTTTGTTCCTTAGGCTCTGTATCCCTCTTTAATGTCACTCTTGAAGACCAACCACCATGCAAACCTATGATGCAATACCTGTATCTTATGCCACAAGAATTTTGCTGCTCCCAAATTCTCCATGACATACTTCTGAACCAACTCTACCCTTAGCTCAGAAAACTCCCTGTATATGAAACCCTGCAACAAGTAACACAATACAGTAACAGGATAATGTAGCTAATATTATCCAACCTAGTAAAGATAAAATACAATGGTCAAAGCTCCATTGTTCTGCAGCATAATCAAGACCATATACCATGGCCTTCTATCTCATGTGTCCATCCACTCTCTTCTCTAAAATGGGAATCCATCCCTCTATCTAGTGCTTCCTTCCAGCTGAAAACACTACCAACAAATACCTATTTGGTTCTACTCAAGGACTCACACTCCTCATCCATGCCAAGCTCCCACTGTTTTTGGATTCTATCTGCATTGCTTCTTCCATCTTCCTAGTTCTTGACTATCAGTAAGCAATATAAAGAAAGTGAACAACAAATATGAGGTTCACTTACCATTTTTGACCTCCATATGGATGTTTGAGACTTAATGATCCACCCAACATCTGTTTCAGTGACCAATATCGGCCATCTCACAGTCTGCTCCCGACCGATGTCAGTTCCCTACACTGACCCTGACTACCGACGTCATTTCCCTAGCCGATGCCAGTGTCCCTCCTACCGACGTCGGTCCTTATGACTAACGTTGGACTTCTCCTGCCCAACCTACCGACCCTGCTGGTCTGCACATGACCGATGTCGGTATCTGGATGACTCACATCGGTGCCAAGTGACCGACATCGATGTCTGTGTGTTCCTGTAAGTGCTAAAATTTTCATCCGTGAGCTCTTCTTGGATCAAACCTCTGTCCATGCTACCCTGCTCAGATTTATTCAGCCCCTGTGACTGATCTCTGTCCTTCATCTCATCCATAAACACCAAGGCTTCTTTGTTCCTGTCAAAAGCATCAAATTTCCTCTTTCTGCAATGAACTCTATATATGCTTTCCAAATTTAAACACATACCTTTTGAATCAATAACTTCCATTCCATTCCTATTCATGTGACCAAGCCTATTAGGCCACATCTTCGAATCTACACCAGAAGTAGAATCAGTAATACAAGTAGACAGATAAAGAGTATCTACTTTCTTACCTCTTGCTAGAACAAGTGCTCCCTTGGAAACTTTCCAAGAGTCCGCTGTGAGGGTTATTGTGCATCCCTCATCTCCCAACCTTCCTATAGAAATCAAACTCTGCTTTAGAATTGGAACATGCATGACCTCTTTCAACACCCATGTGTTGTCAATCTGCAATCTCAGCTGCACTTTCTCTTTGCCAACTATCTGACAAGGCGTACCATCCCCTAAATAGAGCACTCCAAAGTCTCCCTGTTCATACTCATGAAACAAATCTCTGTTTGGGGATGCATGAAAAGATGAACCAGAATCCAAAATCCATGATCCTACCTGACTATCTGAAGAAAGCATGAGAGCGTCCTGCATCACAATATTTGCATCCTTTGCTTCTTCCATACCTGCATGTTGGTTCTCTTTATCTCTCAACCAACACTCCTTCTTCGTATGTCCTTTATTTCCACAAAACCAATAGGTAATACCTTTGGACTCGAGTCTCCTTCCCGACCTTGATTTCCCTTGCTCAATCTTCTCCCTTTGCCTTCCCCTATTTTTTGCACTTAGAGCATTCCCTGATGATTCACCTGTGCTTCTCCTGCGTATTTCCTCATTCAAGATCACACTCACAACATCATCAACTTTTAAGATTTTAGAAGCAGATGCAGAATTACTTATTGCCATAACCAAACCATCCCAACTTTCAGGCAAAGAACATAAAATCAAGAGAGCCTTTACCTCATCATCAAAAACAATATTGACTGAAGCTAGTTGGTTTACCAAACCATGGAAATCATTGAGATGAGTATGTACCAATCCACCTTCCTGCATTTGCAAAGTAAATAGCTGCTTCATAAGATATACCTTATTAAAAGCTGAGGGCTTTTCTTATAAATTTGCCAAGGACTTTATCAACTCTTCCGTTGTCTTGCACTGTGATAAGCTGGAAATCACAAACGATGCAAGGCTCAACCTTATGGAATCGAGAGCCTTCCGATCAAGAACACTCCATTCTTCATCCTTCATATCTGTGGGCTTGCATGCAACCCCACCCAACGGTAAGTACAAATCCTTCTGATATAGATAGTCCTCAATTTGCATCCTCCAATGTTGATAATTCTTGCCGTTAAACTTTTCCATTCGTAGCCTACTTTCTTCTGCCATTACTGAACTCCCACTCAATCAAAAAACCCTGTGAATGGCCTGTAATCAAAAACAATACCCTGCTTCCTGCAAACCGTAGCTCTGATACCACTTGTCAAGGGATCTAGCTCTACCAATTAGAGCACATATGATTACTTCTCGTATTATCAATTAAACACAGAATTATACCAGAATGATAAAGTAGCTAGAAACTTGAGACAGCAAAGAATTTGAGAGACAATACACACTCTTTGTATTAAATATTACTAGAAAAAAATACAATAAGGAAGATGCCACTTCTTCCTCCACCTAAAAGGCTTGCCACACCTCAAGACCTTCTTCCCTCTCTCTCTTGCTCAACACAATAACTCTAAAGCCTGATTTGCTATCCCTCCTTGAATGCTTCAGCTGATCTCCTTGACCTTACACCTATAGATCTCTTTGACCTTGCTAGCTTCAATGCTTTTACTTGCCTTAGAATAATTACAATACATGCCTTATGGGTCTTTAAATAGGATCCCATGCTTACAAAAATAGAAATCTAACTACAATAATTAGACACGCAGCTCGTGACTATAATTAGTCATTTGACATGCAAACACTCGCTTCACTTAACTGACTATTCGTCAACAGTAGTTCTGGAAATACACAGGCGACCGATGCCGGTCCCTGCTGGTCTAGTGTTGTCGACGTCAGCCGACTATCTGCCATCGCCGGTCTCCTTCTCCATTGCATCTGACCGACGTCGGTCATACTGCCGACGTCGGTGACTCTGGTTCTTTAGCATCCTTCCTTATGTCTGCAAATAGTTTAAGCTTTTAGCTCCACACCTTAACAGTTTGAGTACTTCAGCTCATGAGCTTTGAGAGGATAACTCATGAAGGAAATGGGAGATTCCATACTTTCTTTATTCTGTTGAACCAAAATTATTGAAATCATGTGTTCAAAAGCATAATTGTATATGGTGAACTCTTTATTGTAGTCTGGACAAACCAATATTGGCACGTGGGCAATGGTAGCCTTGATATCCTCAAATGCTAACTTACCTTCTTTAGTCCAACTGAAAGTGGCCTTTCCCTTCATCATGTTCACAATGTGTCGAGTCTTCTCAGCAAACTCAAAAATGAATCTTCGTAAGAAGTTCACCTTTCTGAAGAAAGAATGAACATCATTCTTACTTGTAGGCAAGGTAAGCTCTTGGATAGACTTGACTCTGTCTGAGTCAATCTTTATGCCTCCTTTGGACACAATGTGTCCAAGAAGTTTCTCCTCTGTTACTCTAAAAAATTGACTTCTTGGGGTTCAAAGAAATGCCATTCTGGTGGCAGCGCTCTATCACTTGTTGTAAGTGGCATATATGATCCAGGTGATGCTTAGAAAAGATGATCAATTCATCAAGATAAACAACAATGAACTTACCCATCCCATCCTTGAAAGCAAGGTCCATTGCTCTCTGAAAGGTGGTGCCAGCATTTATCAAGACAAAAGACATCCTTCTATATGCAAACGTGCCCCAAGGTGTGGTGAAGGTAGTCTTGTGCTAGCCTGCTTCACTAACTTTAACTTGATTGTATCCTGTGAAGCCATTTAGCATTGATAATATCTCTGAGCCGGTCACTGTCTAGAGCACTTGATCCATGATGGGCAAAGGATAGTTATCCTTTAAAGATGACTGATTTAGATTCCTTAAATCCACACAGATGCAAATTTTTCCATTCTTCTTCCTCACAGGGACTATGTTGGCAATCCATGTGGAATGATGGATTGGAAAAATTATCCTAGCATTCAGCATTTTCTGTATCTCAGATAGAATAATACCCGATATCTTTGGATTATACTACCAAGATTTCTGCTTGTCGAGGACCGAATCATCCTTGAGAGGAATTTCATGTTGAACTTCCTCAAGCCTGAGCGACTTTAGATCATCATAAGAGTACGCCAAAACATCCATGTAATGGCAAAGTAGGTCAGTAAATTTGAGTTTATCCTCTAGATTATAGCACTTCCCAATGTTCACCATCTTGGGATTTTTCTCGGTACCCAAATTTATCTGATAATACCCTGGGGGAGCTTGAATCTGTTTGTTGCTGTTTGATAAACTTGTTGTGCTTGTCAAATAGTTTCTCAAGAGAAACTAGTCCTTTATGAATCTTATTCCCTTTTAGCTATAGGAATTCTTCACCTACATCTAAATTCATTTCAAGATCTGATTTGAGTTTCTAGAGATTACTACCTTCAAAGTGAAGATGTTTGAAGCTATCTTTTTGTTCCCAAAATGCGATGATTTGGTTGTCACCATTAAACACTTGCCAATGGTTGACATTATCGGGCACACTTGGTCTAAAGACCAATTCAATAGTGTACTTGTTTCCTTTGAAGTCTAGATGAGGAACTAAGAGGGTTGATGAAATAGCTAATGCATCTGCTCGATCATTGAATTCCCTGGGTATGGTAGAGATGTTGAAAGCATCAAAGCTTTCAAGTTGGTCCCAGACTATATTGCAGTAGTGGCGTAATCTCTCATTTTTGGTTTGTACAGGTTCTTTACCTAAAAAACCATCAGTTCAGCCTCTCATTTGACATGAACGAGTTTGATGCCTTTATCTTGAGCAGCCTTCAATCCAAGCAATAGAGATTCATATTCAGCTGTGTTATTGGTGTTGCTAAACTACAATTTGTATGAAGGAAAAATATCTCCTTGAAGAGATATCAACACAATCCTAGCCCCTGAGCCGGTAGAAGAATTTCTGCCATTAAATTCTAGAATCTAAACATCATCAAAAACTGATCTTTCCTTAGATTTCTCCTTGGTTGGAAGGGGAAATTATTTTGTGTTTGCACTGTGCTTTCTTACATCTTCTGCTATTCTTTCTAAACCAATTTTTAGACTATGATTTTTAGAAGTTTCATCAGCTGAAACATGAGTATCTCCAGTGGTCAAGAAATAATTACCCATGTCTGAAGATTCAAATAGAATTTGAGCTTCAGGGGCTGATGTCTGAGTGACAACATATTTTGATTCCTTTTCAGGAAGCAGCCTCTACATGATGCCTTTGATAGGGATCCTCACTTCAGATAGGTCCATGCTCAATTCTCTTCCAACATCTTTGCAAAAAAAATTCCCCAGAAGAATGTCGTATGAGGCTAGAACATCAGATACCAAGATTTTCATCTTGATTCTTTTGTCTGGGAATACTGCAAATGCAAATTAGGCATCCTTGATTTGTCCCAGCAAAGGTACTTGTTTGTTCTCCATGGAGAAATATCTCCCAAAGGTTTTGGTCAATGTGAGTCTAAAAAATTCTGCCACTTTGGCGAGCATGACATTGTCTGAAGCACCCGAGTCTATGATGCAATTGCTCAATTTGTGACCATTTATCAATTGGAAAGCATAGAAAGGCTCTATTTTCCAAGGGGTAGCTGGAGGAGTAATGACAAGATTTTTTGGGATGGACATGTTCCTTAGGGGATCATGAATTACTTTTTTAGCATCTTGTCTTGTAGGGATGGCTTAAATCTTTACACACTCTACCAACCTATTCAACTACTCAGGATTGGCTTGGAAGAATTCAAATTTAGACATTTGAATTTTAGTCTTCTTGACATGGTCGATTATGTCAAATGACTGAAATAGGCTAGGAACAGAGGAAGGCAGTTCATCTTTCTAGTTTTTGGGAGGGGGAGGATTGGTCTATGGAATTGAAGTTGAAGATGGAGGAATGCTTGATGTACTTTCCTTTTTATTACTCATTGAGTCCTTTGGTTGGAAAGGTAGAGAAGTTCCTCATTTGGCAATCGAGATTGCAGGCTAAGAACTTTCCTCTATTTTTCTTTTATCAACTTGCTGGGTTGACTGGTTTTGGGACCAGGTGAATACAGCATACGATCCCTCATCTGCTTTACCTTCACTTTTGAGTTCATCCTGATAATTCAAGAAACCAATGTTGGAGTCGCCAGCTAACTCTTCTTGATCTTCTGTAAGGAGATCAACATCATTTTCTTGGTTCAATTCAGGCTGGAAAGAGAAATCAGATTTTGTTTCGAGATATCCAACTACTAAATTGGTTAGGGGTGCTTCAATGGCAAATTTCCCTTGTGGGGGAGGAAGATGATTTGGCTATCCTTGATTTTTGGCAGCATTACCTTGGTATGACTGATTGTGGAATGTCCTTCTTGGCATATCTCTATACGAAGGAGCTGAATATATCCCTTGCATCATTTGCTTCTTGAGAGCTAGCAACTCATTTTCCAGCTTTTGCACCATTGGATTAGTGGTACTTGTAGATGTATATTCAGAAAATGAAAAAGATTTACCTCTATTTGGATCTCTCCTTATCTTTCCTACCAAGATAAGGTCATCTTCTACCTTAGTAGCCAAGTCTTGAGCTGTAGCAAGGTCTATTTGGCCAGCACGTCTTAGCAAAAAACTCACTTCAGGCAGCTGAGAGTTGATGAAGAAACATTTTAAGTTTTTAGGTGTAGTCTGAGCAATTGCAATAATTTGATTCCTCAGCTTGTTGAACTTGGCTATGAAATCTCTCATTGGTTCATGAGGCTCCTTATTCATTTGTGTGAGTTGAGCCAATAGGGCAAGTGCATCTTCTGCAAGTTTGAATCTGGCTTCAAACTTGGCTTTGAGGGTGTTCAAGTCAGTTACAGTCTGGGCCTATAGATGATAGAACCAATCTGTAGTAGCACCTTGTAAAGTTTCCATGAATATCTTGACTGCTACATCTTCATACTCCACACCTATTATGCCATAGGCTATGCTGAAGGCTGTAATATGTTCATCAGGATGAACCTTCCCATCACCATAGAATTTGAGGAAATTTTTCCTTAAACTGCATGGTAGCTCATGTAGATGTGGAGTTAAATTGAGTGGGCCAAAAGAGTTACTCCAGGGGCCTTGAACTGCCATTGTATGACTATGGAAAGGTGGGATAACAAATATTAGAGGGGTAAGTATTGACAAAGCTTTATTAATAGAAAAAATGGAAGCTTTGCCTGATAATGGAGGCTTGAATTTAGTAAGAGGAAAGCTCCTAGTTCATTGGAGGTGAAATGGTGAAGGAAACGGATCAAAATTATTTTACTATAAAAACTCGAATACAAGGTCAACAATACCTTTAGCCCTTTGGCTTTGCGTATACCGTAGATCTATCAGATTGTAAAACAAAAATAGAAAAGAACTGGCCCTACTTCAGCTTGAAGCTTGAGGCTCCAAACTACACATTCTATCTCAGTTGATGTGGAGGTGGAGGGAGATGGTAAGGCTATAATGATAATGGATAAGAAACAGAAAGGAGTTGCTAGAGTCTATAATGGATAAGGGTAGGAACTACTTCAATCTGAAACTTGAGGCTTTAGATTATGCATAATTTCTTAGCAGAGTCGCCAAAAAATGTTGGATGAATATTTAGTCAATCAGCTAACTAATGAGCAAAATAGGTCTCTTCAACTACAACATAGGGAAATTGGTCAGCCAGATGTGTAGGTTTACTACATCAAAAAGGGACAAATCTCTCCTCTCATCAAGGGGAGGTTCCCTGTAAATATGCAAGAGCTATATATTATATATATAAGCAGAAAATAACATTCAAGTGTAGGATAAACCATCCATCTCTCTTTTTTCAGAGATGATGTTAACAATTCAAAGGAGAAATCCTGATGAAATGATAGAAGGCACTCCTCTTCTTTCAGAAGTGTTGTTCAACAAACAAAAGGAACCTTTCGGGTGGTAACAAGTAACTATAACAATGTATAATAACACAACAAGATGAAATGTAGCACAAAGTCTCCACCTCAACTGCCAAAGAGTGAAATATGAGGGATAATGAGGGCACAAAGTTGTCTCAAGGTCTTTTACATAGAAACAGAATATGAAGGATAATGAGGGCACAAAGTCATCCCAAAACCCTTTACACAGGATTAGAAAGAAAACACACTAAGGCAATTGTGGGGGCACAAAGTCTCTCCACAGCTGGCTTTATGACACCTTCCTGATTACTTTCACTAATTTTGCTTATTTAATTAAATAGATAAAAAATGTATTAAGGAAACAGACATAAAAATAATTTCCCCAACAACCAAGCTATTCCAACACAATGTCTAAAAAGTCACTTGTTTTCTTATTCAAATAATGAAATATGATCAACAATTTGAGCTCAAAGTCTCAGTAATGCCTTTCAATTTTGGCAGAGTTTTGTTTCTGATAACAGAGAGAGATCCTCTAAAACAATAAGAGAGAGTCCAATATATATTGCTCCAAGAAAGACTCGGGCATTTTGTTTCACAAAAATGTGTTACGATGCATTCAATGATTTTAATGCATTTTAGATTTTGTCCATGGGCTATGCTAGAATAGAGCATTAGTTTTAAATATGGGTCACTTGATGTGTTTCCTTATGTGTCCATAGTTGTTCGCTCTACTCAATGTAGGAAAATAGGCTATGCCATTAAATATTTGCACTCTCCAATGTCCACCTAGTGGACTACTTCATCTTCTAGAAACATATCCCATGCGTGGATATTTTTTATCCTTCTTCATCGTTCCCCCTTTCCTAGCTATATTTTGCCCTTATCTATGTGATTTGAGCTCTCGAGCTATCTCTTTGGTAGGTCATTGAATTCATTGACAGGGTCTGTGCTTAAGCCTGCAAGGATCAATAGCTATTTCATTACTGCAAATTTGACGTGTTCAAGTCTATCATTATTTGAAAGCCAATGGATAATTGGTTACCCTAAATTTAATGGATGTGGGCCCATCATCCTCCTTAGCCATTCCTTCATGTCTTTCCTATTTGATTTGGCCACTTTCCACTATTCTTAACAAGTGACATGTGGCGCATTCCACTATGAAATAGGTGAGGACACGTGGTAGCATCCGCTTAACTTATAGAGGCTTTGGGGGCCTTTTGAGTGTCCTACAGAAGATGACACATGGTAGCTTTCGTTGAGCTTATAGAAACATTTGAGACTCTTTTGAACTCATGCAAATGATGACATGTGGCACATTCTGCTAGATTTTAGCCACTCACCTGGGACCCACCACAGTCCTTACTCAATAAAAGGAAGAAGCTGCAGATGTTTCCACTTGGCAGCCTCTATCAAGCTTTGTAGATGACACATGGCACATTCTGCTATTTTGAAAGTTACTAAAAATTGTGTTCAAAAGATGGCACTTGGCAGCTTCCACTACAATTTTATGAGGGACACGTGGTGGCTTCTGTTGTATCTTTATGAGGGACACGTGGCAGCTTTCATTGCAACTTGAGGTTTGATCTTTCCCAAAGGGAACTTGCCCTTCGAGGTCTTGAGAAATGGTCCACTTTCCCTGGTGAGAGCCTCCCACAAGGGTACCTATCCTTCGAGATCTTTCGAGCGGCCTTCAGGCTTTTATTTCCTTGGTGGGTTTTCTATTTCGGTGAACTCTTCCTTCGAAAAAAAAGTTTGAATGAATTCTTTCAGACAATTTGTCTGAAGAAAATCTTCTTTCGCTTTTCCTCTGCTTTCCGTCGGGTTTTCTATTAGGCTTTCTTCTAAGGTGAATTCCTTTGGACAAAAAGTCTGAAAGATTCTTGCCTTAACCATTTTTTCGTGTTCTTTTCTCGAAAGAGAATTGTGCCCTCTACAAAGAATGTTCAAGCCCAGAAATCTCCTTTGAACTTTTGAAATGGTCCATCTGCTCCTTGCCTACCTTCTGCAAGGGTTGTTTGTCTTTGGTTCACTTTTTTGAAGGAATTCTCTTTGTTCACTTTTGCTCATTGCCCTTTGCAAGGGCACTCAGCTTGGTTCAATGCCCTCTGCAAGGGCTATCGACTTGGTTCAATGCCCTCCATAAAGACTCTTTTTCCTTTGGCTTTGGGGCAGCCCTTTGAACCTGTCGATTGAACTAACTGATTGAACCAACTTTGGTTCAATGGTTCAACCAGTTCAATCTCTTGTATTCCATTCATTCACTTGACCACTTGAACCAAATGCTTTGAGCCAAACCGTGTTGAACCATAGGGCCATTGAACTTGTTGACCCTTTGAACCCATTGAACCTTTGAACCGAAGTGGTTCAATGGTTCAACGGTTCAATGGTTCAAGCCTTTTTCTCTTTGATAAGTGTTTTGAAGCCATTAAACCTTGAAGCAGTTGAACTTTAAACCTTGAAAAATGTGCTTAACTCTTGTTGATGATGTTGAAACTTTTAACCCATTAAACTCGTTGAACCAAAATGGTTCAAGGTTCAACGGTTCAACGGTTCAATGGTTCAAACACTACATAGAAGCTTGCCAATGAATTCTTTTGGTTGAACAAAGGCATTGAACGAATCTTGAAAATGACTAAGTGTTGGAAACATGTTCTTTTGATTGAACTCACCTGTAGAAGCCTTTGAACCTGTTGAACCTACTGATTTCAGGCATGTTGAGTTCATAGAAACATATCTACAGAGTTCATAGATTTAAACCTGCAGAGTCCATAGAAATAAGTCCATAGAATTAGCAAAGTCCATAGAAATGAGTCTGTACACTCCTTCTTGTGATGTTCGTAGAAAAGAGTCCATAGATTTTAGCTTGTAGAGTCAGTAGAAATGAGTCCGTAGAACTGGCAAAGTCCATAGAAATGAGTCTGGAGATTCCTTTTTGTGAAGTCCGTAAAATAGAGTTCGTAGATTCAAGCCTGAAAAATCTTGAATGATGAAGAATTTGAATGCCCAGAACAATTTTTGAGAAGGGGAGAGAGGATTTTGGTCTATTGGACCAAAATAGTTCAAATGTTGTCTCAAAAATGAGTTATATTTTTGGGGGACAATAGCTGGCTCCAGTTGGGGAACTTCCTTCAGTTTAAAACTTGGAACAGTTGAGGGGAGTAAAAGCCAGAAACTCTAGTGCCTTGAAATGTGCCATTGGGCTATTGAGTTGTGCTACCCAAAAAGAAAGGTGACAAAAATAAAAATGAAAGCACAAAAATAGAACTAAAGACTATACAAATATACATATGTACAAGCTGATCTTATCTGATACTTCACGGTTTGAAGTGCTTCAGATGCTGCCCATTGTAAGGCAAAGAAAAGAGCATGCCATCTTGATACTTCAGCAAGAAGTTGTTCTCACCATTGAGCTGATGGATGATAAATGGGCCTCTCCAAAGAGAATCAAACTTCCCATGCATCCCCTTTAGTTCTCTTCTCTTGGCCCACAGCATGACTTGATCTCCAACCTAGAAATCATAGTTTTTTGCCTTCTGGTCGAAGAGCTTCTTCACTAGACTTTGATGGGCAGCAATTCAGTCCACCACCATAGTTCTCTGCTCATTCAGCTTAGTCAAGTACATGATCCTCTTATCAATGGAGCTTTCATATGTCTGATCTTCAATTTCCTTAGCCAATTTTAATGCTAGCAATTCTAAGGTGATTGGTATCTTAGCCTTGATACCATAAAGAAGTTGGAAAGGAGACATACCAATTGCCCTATTTGGTGTAATTCTATTTTCCCACAAAGTATCAACCAATGATTTATGCCATGTCCTTTGGTTGTCATCCACTAGCTTCTTGATGATAGTCATCAGATTCTTTTACTTGATTCAGCTTAGCCATTCCTTTGTGGAAAGTAATGAAAAGAGTGAGAGAGGGTAATCCCATAGTAAAAATAGAACTGAGTAATCTCTTAGGAAGTGAAACAAGCTACGTTTTCTGTGACAATCATAGTTAGGACTCCAAACTTGGAAATGATATTCTCCTTGAGAAAATTGCACACTACTTCTGAAGTAACATGCTTGGTTGGGATAGCTTCCACCCACTTGGTGAAGTAGTCAGTTGTTGTAAGGACATAATCATGTTTAGCACTTGAAGATGGGTTTACATCTCCAATAAAATCAATTTCCCATTGCTGGAATGGTTCCTCTATGACCACTAGCTTGAGAGGCAGAGCAGCTAACTTGGGTCTCCCAACAAACTATTGGCACAGTTCACACTTTCTTACCCACATATATGCATCTTCGAAAGAGTTGGCCAATAATACCTAGCTCGCAAAATCTTGTAGACAGTTACAGGAGTAGAAAAATGTCCTCCATAGGGTAGATTGTGAAAGGATTTCAAAAGTTTGCTTTGTTGCTCCTTGTCCACATAGCGAAGGAACACTCCGTCAAGGCTCCTCTTGTACAAGCCGTTGTCCCAAAGGATGAAATTGGTAGCTTTTCACTTGATAGTTCTCCTTTCTTTGTAAGATAGGTGAGTAGGACACTCACCATAAGTAACAAAATAAAAAATACTTGAATACCTCTCATTCATGGTGGAGACAAAGAGAACTATTGGTGTGTCTTCCACCTCTACTTCTTCATGCTTTATTTCTTCTAGTTTGTTATCAGCAATTAATTGACATAGGCATTTTCCTCATACCAGCTTTGTTGGCTTGATGATGAGATC
Source organism: Torreya grandis (assembly GCA_037957365.1). Classification (NCBI taxonomy): domain Eukaryota; kingdom Viridiplantae; phylum Streptophyta; class Pinopsida; order Cupressales; family Taxaceae; genus Torreya; species Torreya grandis. The sequence goes on from JARHVA010004039.1 coordinate 1,517,873, forward strand.
AAACTCTTGAATCTTTGCAATCTAATTACCTCTTTTCATCCCAAACTCTTGATGAGTTAGTATGGATTTGACCGTGGTATCAGGGACCAAGGCAGTAGTGTGAGAATTCAAGATGTAGAAGTGAAAATGCTTGACTGCCTTCACCACTACATAAGCATGTTTCTTCATGTTTGAGTACTTCAGGTCATGAGCTTTGAGAGGATAGCTCACTAAAGAAATGGGAGATTCCATACCTTATTTATTCTGTTGAACCAAAATTGCTAAAAGCGTGTGTTCAAAATCATAACTGTATATGGTGAACTCTTTGTTGTAGTTTGGACAAACCAGAATTGGCATGTGGGCAATGGTAGTCTTGATATCCTCAACTGTTGACTTACCTTCTTTAGTCTAGCTAAAAGTGGCCATTCCTTTCATCATGTTCATAATGTGTCGAGTCTTCTCAACAAACTTAGGAATGAATCTTCGTAAGAAATTCACCTTTTTGAAGAAAGAATGAACAGTGGTCTTACTTGTAGGCAGGGTATGCTCTTGGATAGACTTGACTCTGTCTGAGTCAATCTTTATGCCTCCTTTGGACACAATGTGTTCAATAAGTTTTCTCTCTGTTACTCCAAAAACTGACTTCTTGGGGTTCAAGAAAATGCCATTCTGGCGGTAATGCTCCCACACTTGTTGTAAGTGGCGTATATGATCCGAGAATGCTTAGAAAAGATGATCAAGTCATCAAGATAAATTACAATGAACTTACCCATCTCATCCTTGAAAGAAAGGTCCATTGCTCTCTAGAAGGTGGCACCAGCATTTATCAAGCCAAAAGGCATCTTTCTATATGCAAACGTGCCCCAAGGTGTGGTGAAGGCAGTCTTGTGTTGGTCTGCTTCACTAACTTCAACTTGATTTTATCCTGAGAATTCATCTAGCATTGATAACATCTCTGAGCTGGTCATTTTTTGGAGCACTTGATCCATGATGGGCAAATGATAGTTATCCTTTAAACATGACTGATTTAGATTCTTGAAATCCACATAGATGTGAATTTTTCCATTCTTCTTCCTCATAGGGACTATGTTGGTAATCCATGTAGAATGATGGATTGGGAAAATTATCTTAGCATTCATCATTTTCTATATCTCAAATAGAATAGTACCTGATATCTTTGGATTATACTACCGAGATGTCTGCTTGTAGGGGACCGAATTATCCTTGAGAGGAATTTCATGTTAAATTTCCTAAGGCCTAAGTGACTTCAGATCATCATAAGAGTACACCAAAACATCCATGTAATGGCAAAGTAGGTCAGTAAATTTGAGTTTATCCTCTAGATTACAACACTTCCCAATGTTCACCATCTTCGGATTTTCCTTGGTACCCAAATTTATCTGATCAAACCCCTGGGGGGAGCTTGAATCCATTTATTACTATTGCATGAACCTGTCATGCTTGTCAAATAATTTCTCAAGAGAAAACAGTCCTTTAGGAATCTTATTCCCTTTTAGCTGCAGGAATTCTTCACCTACATCTGAATTCATTTCGAGATCTGATTCGAGTTTTTAGAGCTTACTGCCTTCAAAGTGAAGATGTTTGAAGCTATATTTTTGTTTCAAAAAAGTGATGATTTGGTTGTCAACATTAAACACTTGCCAATGATTGACATTATCAGGCACACTTGGTCTAAAGACCAATTCAATAGTGTACTTATTTCCTTTAAAGTCTAGATGAGGAACTAAGAGGGTTGCTGAAATAGCCAATGCATTAGCTCAATCATTGAATTCCTTGGGTATGGTAGAGATGTTGAAAGCATCAAAGCTTTCAAGTTGGTCCTATACTAGATTGCGGTAGTGGCATAATCTCTTATTTTTTATTTGATACAGGTTCCTTACCTGACAAACTACCAGTTCAACATCTCTTTTGGCATGAAGGAGTTTGATGCCTTTATCTCAAGCAGGCTTCAATCCAAGCAATAGAGATTCATATTTAGCTATGTTGTTGGTGTTGCTGAAATACAATTTGTATGAAGAAAGAAATTTATCTCCTTAAAGAGATATCAACACAATCCCAGCCCTTGAGCTGGTAGAAGAATTATTGCCATCAAATTGCAGAATCCAAACATCATTAGAAACTAATCTTTCCTTATATTTCTCCTTGTTTGAAAGGGGAAATTCTTTTGTGTTTGCACTGTGCTCTCTCACATCTTTTACTATTCCATCTAAACCAATTTTTAGACTACAATTTTCATAAGTTTCATCAGCTGAAACATGAGTATCTTCTGTGGTCAAGAAATAATTACCCATGTCTGAAGATTCAAACAGAATTTGAGCTTCAGGTGCTGATGTCTGAGTGACAACATATTTTGATTCCTTTTCAAGAAGCAACCTTTGCTTGATGCCTTTGACAGGGATCCTCACTTCAAAGAGGTACATGCTCAATTCTCATCCAACATCTTTACAAAAAATTTGCTCCAGAAGAATTCCGTATGAGGCTAGAACATCAGCTACCAGGATTGTCATCTTGATTCTTTTGTCTAGGAATACTGGAAATGCAAATTAGGCATCCTTGATTTGTCTCAGTAGAGGTACTTATTTGTAATCCATGGAGAAACATCTTCTAAAATTTTTGGTCAGCGTGATTCCAAGAGATTCTACCACTTTGGCAGGCATGACATTGTCTAAAACACCTGAATTTATGATGCAATTGCTCAATTTGTGACCATTTATCAACAAGAAAATATAGAAAAGCTCTATTTTCCCAAGGGTAGCTAGAGGAGTAATGACAAGATTTTTTGGGATGGACATATTTCTTGGAGGATCATTAATTAATTTTTTAGCATCTTGTCTTGTAGGGATGGCTTTATTTTTTACACACTCTACCAACCTGTTCAACTGCTCAGGATTGGCTTATAAGAATTCAAATTCAGACATTTGAATTTTAGTCTTCTTGACATGGTCAATTATGTCAAATAATTGAAAAGGGCTAAGAAAAGAGGAAGGCAATTCATCTTTCTAGTTTTTGGGAGGGGGAGGACTAGTCTGTGGAATTGAAGTTGAAGATGGAGGAATGTTTGATGTACTTACCTTTTATTACTCATTGGTTTCTTTGGTTGGAAAGGCAGAGAAGTTCCTCTTTTGGCAATTGAGATTACAGACTGAGAACTTTTCTTTATTTTTATTTTATCAGTTTGTTGGGCTGACTGGTTATGGGACTGGGTGAATACAACATATAATCCCTCATCTGCTTTACCTTCACTTCTAGGTTCATCTTGATAATTTAGGAAACCAATTTTGGAGTCACCAGTTGACTCTTCTTGATCTTCTGCAAGAAAATCAACGTCATTTTCTTGGTTCAATTTAGGCTGGAAAAAAAAATTAGATTCTATTTCGAGATATCCAACTACTGAATTAGTTGGGGGTGCTTCAATGGCAAGTTTCCCTTATGGGGGAGGAAGATGATTTGGCTATCCTTTATTTCTAGTAGCATTACCTTGGTATGACTGATTGAGGAATGTCCTTCTTGGCATATCTCTATACAAAGGAGCTGAAGATATCCTTTCTGCCATTTTCTTCTTGAGAGCTAGCAACTCATTTGCCAGCATCTGCACTATTCGATTAGTGGTACTTGTAGATGTATATTTAAAATATGAAGAAGATTTACCTCTGTTTGGGTCTCTCCTTATCTTTTCTGCCAAGATAAGGTCATCTTATACCTCAGTATCCAAGTCTTGAGCTGCAACAAGGTCTATTTGGCCAGCATGTCTTAGCAAAAAACTCACTTTAGACAATTGAGAGTTGATGAAGAAACATTTGAGGTTTTCAGGTGTAGGCTAAGCAATTACAAGAATCTTGTTCCTTAGCTTGTCAAACTTGGCTATGAAATCTCTTATTGGTTCATGAGGATCCTTCTTCATTTGTGTGAGTTGAGCTAGCAGGGCATATGCATCTTCTACAAGTTTGAATCTAGCTTCAAACTTGGCTTTGAGGGTGTTCCAATCAGTTACAGTTTGGGCCTGCAGATGATATAACCAATCTATAGCAGCACCTTATAAAGTTTCCATGAATAGCCTAATTGCTACATCCTCATACTCCACACCTATTATGCCACAGGCTATGCTGAAGGCTACAATATGTTCATCAGGATGAACCTTCCCATCACCATAGAACTTAGAGAAATTTTTCCTTGAATTGTGTGGTAGCTCATGTAGAGGTGGAGTTAAATTGAGTGGGCCAAAAGATTTACCCCAATGGCCTTGAACTACCATTGTATGACTATGGAAAGGTGGGATAACAAATCTTAGAGGGGTAAGTATTGACAAAGCTTTATTAATAACTGAAATGGAAGCTTTGCCCAGTAATGGAGACTTGACTTTAGTATGAGGAAAGCTCTTGGTTTGTTAGAGGTGAGATGGTGAAGAAAATGGATCAAAATTACTTTGTTGTACCAACTCAAATATAGGTTCAACAATACCTTTAGCCTTTTGGCTTCGCGTATACCGTGGATCTCCTAGATTATAAAACAAAAATGGGAAAGAACTAGCCCTGCTTTAGCTTGAAGCTTGAGGCTTAAAACTACGCGTTCTATCCCAGGTGATGTGGAGGTGGAGATGGTAAGGCTATAATGATAATGGGTAAGATATAGAAAGGAGTCGCCATAATCTATAATGGATAAGGGTAGGGACTACTTCAATCTAAAACTTGAGGCTTCAGATTGTGCGTAATTTCCCAGCAGAGTCACCAAAAACTATTGGGTGAAGATTTTGTCAATCAGCTAACTGATGAGCAAAATAGGTCTCTTCAACCATAGCATAGGGAAATTGGTCGGCCAGATGTGTAGGTTTACTACATCAAAAGGGGACAAATCTCTCCTCTCATCAAGGAGAGGTTCCCTGTAAATATGCAAGAGCTATATATTATATATATAAGCAAAAAATAACATTCAGGGGTAGGATAAACCATCCATCTCTCTTTTTTCAGAGATGATGTTAACAAGTCAAAGGAGAAATTTTGATGAAATGATAGAAGGCACTCATCTTCTTCTATAAGTGATGTTCAGTAGATAAAAGGAACCTTTCGAGTGGTAACAAGTAACTATAACAAGGTGCAGTAACACATCAGAATGAAATGTAGTAGAAAGTCTCCACCTCAACTACCAAAGATTGAAATATGAGGGAAAATGAGGGCACAAAGTCGTCCCAAAGTCCTTTACACAGAAACATAATATGAAGGATAATGAGGGCACAAAGTCATCCCAAAACCTTTTACACAGGAATAGAAAGAAAACATACTAAAGGCAATTGTGGGGTCACAAAGTCTCTCCACAGCTAGCTTCAGGACACCTTCATGATTACTTTCACTAATTTTGCTTATTTAATTAAATAGATAAAAAAATGTATTAAGGAAACAGACATAAGAATAATTTCCCCAAAAACCAAGCTATTCCAGCACAAAGTCTGAAAAGTCACTTGTTTTCTTATTCAAATAATGAAATATGATCAAGAATCTGAGCTCAAAGTCTCAGTAATGCCTTTCAATTTTGGTAGAGTTTTGTTTCTGATAACAGAGAGAGATCCTCTAAAATAATAAGAAAGCGTCCAATATATAGTGCTCCAAGAAAGAATTGGGCGTTTTGTTTCACAAAAATGTGTTATGATGCATTCAATGCTTTTTAATGCATTTTAAATTCTATCCATGGGCTATGCTGGAATTGAGAATTAGTTTTAAATATGGGCCACTTGATGTGTTTTCTTGTGTGTCCACAGCTGTTCACTCTACTCAATGCAAGAAAATAGGCTACGCCATTAAATATTTGCACTCTCCAATGTCCACCTAGTGGATTGCTTCATCTTCTAGAAACATATCCCATGTGCAGATATTTTTGATCCTTCTTCATCGTTCCTGCCCTTATCTATGTGATTTGAGCTCTCAGGTTATCTCTTTGGCAAGTCACTGAATTCATTCACAGGGTCTGTGCTTAAGCCTGCAAGGATCAACAACTCTTTCATTGTCACAAATTTGACGTGTTTGGGTCTATCATTGTTTGAAAGCCAACAGCTAATTGGTTACCCTAAATTTGATGGCTACAAGGCCATCATCCTCCTTAGCCATTCCTTCATGTCTTTCATGTTTGCTTTGGCTACTTTTCGCTATTCTTAACAAGTGACACGTGGTGCATTTCATTGTGAAATAGGTGAGGATACGTGGCAACATTTGCTTAACTTATAGAGGCTTTAGGGTCCTTTTGAGAGTCCTGCAGAAGATGACACATGGAAGCTTCTGTTGAGCTTATAGAAACACTATAGAAACATTCAAGACTCTTTTGAACTCATGTGGATGATGACACGTGGCGTGTTCTGCTAGAGTTTAGCCACTCACCTAGGACCCACCATAGTCCTTATTCAATAAAAGGAAGAAGTTGTGGATGTTTCCACTTGGCATCCTCCACCGAGCTTTGTAGATGACACATGGCACGTTCTACTATTTTGAAAGTTACTAAAAATTGTGTATCAGATGATGGCACTTGGCAGCGTCCACTGCAATTTTATGAGGGACATGTGGTGGCTTCCACTGTATCTTTATGAGGGACACGTGGTGGCTTTCACTGCAACTTGAGGTTTGATATTTCTCAGAGGGAACTTGCCCTTCGAGGTCTTGAGAAACGGTCCACTTTCCCTAGTGAGAGCCTCCTACAATGGTACCTACCCTTCAGGATCTTTCAGGCAGCCTTCAAGATTTTATTTCCTCGGTGGGTTTTCTATTTTGGTGGACTTTTCCTTCAGACAAAAACTCTGAAGGAATTCTTTCAGATAATTTGTCTGAAGAAAATCTTCCTTCGCTTTGCCTCTACATTTCATCAGGTTTTTTGTTGAGCTTTCTTCCCGAGTGAATTCCTTCAGATAAAAAGTTTAGAGGATTCTTACCTTAACCATTTTGCCACGTTCTTTTCTCGAAATAGAACTGTGCCCTCTGCAAGGACTATTCATGCCCATAAATATCCTTCAGACTTTTGAAATGGTCCATCTGTTCCTTGCCTGCCTTTCACAAGGGTTGTTTGTCTTTGTTTCACTTTTCAGAAGGAATTCTCTTTGTTTGTTTTTTCTCGTTTCCCTTCACAAGGGCACTCAACTTGGCTCAATGCCCTCCACAAGGGCTATTAGCTTGGTTCAATGCCCTCTGTAAATACTCTTTTTCCTTTGGCTTTGAGGCATGCCTTTGAACCTACCGATTGAACTGACTGATTGAACCAACTTTGGTTCAACGGTTCAATGGTTCAATCAGTTCAATCTCGTGTATTCCATTCATTCACTTGACTGCTTAAACTAAATGCTTTGAGCCAAACTGTGTTGAACCATAGGGCTGTTGAACCTGTTGAACCTTTGAACCCATTGAACCTTTGAACCAAAGTGGTTCAATGGTTCAACAATTTAATGGTTCAAGCCTTCTTCTCTTTGATAAGTGTTTTGAAGCCATTGAACCTTAGAGAAATTGAACTTTTAACCTTTATAAATGTGCTTAACTCTTGTTGATGGTGTTGAACCTTTTAACCCATTGAATCTATTGAACCAAAATGGTTCAAGGTTCAATGCTTCAATGGTTCAAACACTGCATAGAAGCTTGTCGATGAACTCTTTTGGTTGAACCAAGGCATTTAACCAATCCTAAAAATGACTAAGTGTTGGAAACTTGTTCTTTTGATTGAACTCACCTGTAGAAGCCTTTGAACCTGTTGAACCTAGTGATTTCAAGCATGTTGAGTCCGTAGAAACATATCTGTAGAGTTTGTAGATTTAAACCTGCAGAGTCCATAAAAATGAGTCCATAGAAGTGGCAAAGTTGGTAGAAATGAGTCCATAGATTCCTTTCTATGAAGTTCATAGAAAAGAGTCCATAGATTTTATCCTGCAGAGTCTGTAGAAATGAGTCCGTAGAACTGGCAAAGTCCATAGAAATGAGTCCATAGATTCCTTTCTATGAAGTCTGTAGAACAAAGTCCATAGATTTTAGCCTATAGTGTCCGTAGATTCAAGCCTGAAAAAGCTTGAGTGATGAATAATTTGAATGCCTAGAACAATTTTTGAGAAGGGGAGAGAGGATTCTGGTCTGTTGGACCAAAATAGTTCAAATTTTGTCTCAAAAATGAGTGATATTTTTGGGGGACAACAATTAGCACCAACTGCACCACTTCCACTAAAACCATCTACTAATTAAGCTAAATTTCCCAAAGGAGACTCAACATTTTCATCACTAAAACAACCTTTAGTTCATTGTCGATAGGATGACACCATTATCAGTGATAGATCTTTGACTACATAAAGAGCACATATCTTACTGACACCTGAGGAGATAGCCACCATGCATACAAAATATATGGCATATGATGATACTTATGATGATGATCTTGAGGCATTTGATGATGGCCATGATCCTTTCTTCCATATCCATCTCCAATGGGCTCTATCCTTGAACCCTTTACCCCATCCAAACTAGTCTTTTATGTCATTGTGTACTTATTGATTTATTCATATGTTTGTACATAGTTTCTTTTTGCTTAATTGTACATAGTTTCTTAGTATTTCTTTTACCTAGTCTCCTCATGATTGATTGTACATAGCTTATAACAAAAATACCAAAAACATTCAAATATGTCAAAATACCAAAAACATTCTTATAACTTAGAATCCAAAAACATTCAAATAATTCAAAAACATAAAAAAAAATTTAAATTATATGCATTATCCATGCCTTACATTTCTAATACCATGCTAGACTTACATTTTGTTGTTCTATGCTATTGTATGTCAATTTATCTACATTACCATGCTTCACTTGATCTCATTTGAGTGTGTGAAGTGACTTCTAGATCCTTGATTACTTCACTATACTCATTGAGGGGGCATCCTACATATACATTGAAGACATACATCGATATATCTACCAATTGGGGGAATATTCTACATGACTACACCATCCAAGTTATGTCATTCTTACACCACACACTCCAACAAACATTATTCTTGCTTTGTGGTACTCTTTTTTGTGCTCCAAATCATTGGTCATGATGCAAGTTATTTGTTTTATTACTAATTTATAAATTCTAAGATAATTTTTTATCTATCTTGTTAACCATACATATTTTTGTAAGTAAATAGTAACATTATTTTTAATGTTTTATCAATCAATATTGAGTAACTATTTCTTGATATAGGAAAAATAAATGCTTTTGGTATGCATTGCCTTGTGCTCCTGAATTGGAGTTTTATTAATGATAATAATATCTTTTTATATTAATTTTTTTTTAGGAAATTTGCTGATATATTATTTCATGCTTCTTTGTACATTTAATTTTATATTTCTTGAAAGCATTTCTTTTTTATTATTGGTTAGTCTAATTGTATATTTTACGATAGAATTAACATTTGGTTATCAAGGTTTTCATTCAAACAGACAAAGTATTTTTCAGAAGCTATTTTTTTTTTATCAATTTTCTATTTTTTTAACAAATTATCAAAATATTATATTTACTAATGAATAATTTTTAAAAAAATAGATTCACCAAAATTTCCTTTAAAATGTCCACAAAATTATGAAATTCACCAACATATACCTAAATTAATAATAAATTTTATGGTTTTCCTTAGAATTATACTACCATACATATGCTTTATAATTTTCAATATAAACAATTCACCAATAATTACATGCTTCTTAATTTTTATTTATTTTTTCTTAAAAAACACCATGCAGGCAGTTTGACCTTCCCATACTTGGATGCATGAAAAAGGAAGTAATTAAAAAATTAATATACAATTATAAATGAGATCTTTGACTCTTAAGTCATTTATTATACTATCTTATTTGTCCTCATTCATCTCACAGTCAGTATTTTCATGATTTCTTATTCGTTCCAATCATCATATGAGTTAATTTCAATTAAATTGGGTCAATTATGTTCAAAATAAAGTTCAAGTTATCCAATTATATGTAACAATGATTATGAGTTTGAAATGATAAATTTACGTCTATTTTTTATTTAGTAAAACAAGGTTTATTTATCGACTTAACAATACATTATAAGTTTTATGGTATATTATTGATTTCTAAGCCCAACATCAACCACTAGACTACTTAAATCCTTGAGATAAGGTTGTTTATTAATCACCAACACATTTTTTTGTATCATACTTTTCCCTTTTCAATGTTCAAGAAGATTGGAAATTCACAGTCACAAAATATTGAAAGTATGTGAAGTTTGTTATGTTTAATGGGATTCAAGGGAGACCCATGGTAATTTAAATGCATGAGACATAATCTATTGAACTTGTTGATGAATTTCTTGTATATGGTGCAAAAAAATCAGCTTCACTCTTCTTCCCATTCCTATGTGTGTGACATAGTGTAGATGGTGCAAAGCAAGAGATGGATAGTGGAATTGAAGACTAAAAAATAAGACATGTCTCAAATGGAATGTTACTGATAAATATATGTAGGTATCTATCATAAGGATATTTAATGTACAAAATATTATAATCCCATGTGTGAACATGTGCATGATTGTTCATTCACAGAAGACAAATACATGTGGGATTAACAACTTTGGTTTGTTCATCTATCTATGGATGAAATGATGTTGACCAGTCCAAATACATTCCATAAAAAAAAACATCAAGCAATCATTTCATCTCATGTAACACAATCATGAAATCCATTTTGATAGATTTCCATGGCTTGGATGAAACTGGTAGAGGTGTGTAAATTCCTAGATTCATGTTCATGGGCTTGGAAATTCAATAAGGAATAAAATAATATATGTATTAATCCATGTTTGGTTCATGTGTAGCCAATAGAAGTGTGAATACAATATGTCTAGAGTTTTTATCACCCCAAATTTTTTTATTGTCTTGGCATAGCGTGCTTCCTGGATGAGTCATTGGCAAGGTGCACTACTAGGACATAGAGATGTTTAAACATATATAGAGAAGTTGGTCAAATAAGTAGAACACTTGAACTTGTTTACCTTGCATGAGGATAGCTCAAGTGTTTGTGAAGTCCTTATCAGTTGATAGAGGGATGCCCACTCTACAAAGCTATGGTTGCCTATTTATAACAATGTGATGAGTGCATAAACCGATGGTCAACTAAGAAACTTTGTTGCCTTGTTGTCTTTCCCTTTCTTATGATTGATCATGAGATGGAGTTGCTACAAGTAAGTCATCCATTTCATGTGACACAATTTTTCAAAATTTCTCTATGTCTATAAGAACTAATGTTTCTTATGATTAGAATGACCAACTATTTCCTTCTATAGGATCTAGTGGCACCCTGACATAATTAATTTAACAATAGAATACAACTCTTTTTTATAGGTGGAATTCCTTTAAACCATGTCATTGAATGTTTCTAAATGGTAGGTGTACAGATGTCCATGTTGTATGAATATTGTGCTAAGCGCATAATTAGATGCATCAATGTGAAGTTTGAAAGAATGTTTAATGTCAACCATTATGGGAATAGGTGCTATACAATGGCATTGATTGAGTAAATAAAAATCACATTGTTTCATATGATTTCAATCAAACTTAGCCTTTGCACATATTATCTGATCGAGGGGACAAGAGAGATGCAAAAAATCAAGGATGAACCTATGGTAGAATTTTTTAAGTCCAAAAAAGCTCCTTAATTCTATGATACTGCATGAAGTTAGCCAAACCTATATCACTTTGATCTTCCCTAGGTCTACATGAATGCCTGCATGGTCAATGGCATAACTTAGGTACTAGAGTTACATAGCATAAAATGTATATTTTATTAATTTGACCAAAAAATTGTGTTGATTCAAGGTGTGTAAGACACACATGACATGTTCCATGTGCTCCTACCAATAATTATTAAAGAAGAGAATGTCATCCAAATAGATGATGATGAAGGAATTTAGGAAAGGCCTCAGTAGATCATTTATAAAATGCATGAAATTTGTTAGTACATTGGTGAGGTTGAAATTCATGACCAACCACTCATACAATTATTCCCATTTCTTGAATGTTGTCTTTTAGACATCTTCAGGATTGACTAGTACCTAATGGTAACCTGACTTCAAGTCAATGTTGGTGAATTATTTTACACCTCCAAGCTAGTCCAAAAGGTCATTAATGTGTAGTAGTGGCTATCAATTCTTCACCATGATTTTCTTGAGCACATGTAAATATGCCATGTCCCATACTTCTTAGGCATGAGGAATATTAAACTCCCATAAGGAGAACAACTAGGCATGATCTTGCTTTGATCTAGGAACTCCTGTATTTGGTGTCATATTTCATTATTCTCCCAAACTAATATGTGATACAAAAGGTTTTTTAGTTTAAGGTATCTTGAAAAAAAATTATTGTGGTCATTTATTACATATTGTATTGAAGGCTTTTGAGCTCTACGAATACTTCACCATGCTACTTTAGTAACTTGTCAAGTTGTTGTAGCTGTGATGTTGATTTTTCAATACAAAATGATAGAGATTGTTTTTTTGTTTTGAACATAGGTGTTATGATGAACCATTAGTAACACAAAATTATATGCATGTGATATGATTTTATATCATTGTTTGGTAGATACCAAAGAGAATTTAGTTATAGGTGCCAATTTAAAGATGTTGTGTAATGATTTAACAATCTAATGTTGTGGCTTGGATCGATATGTAGCTTCACAATCATACATATAAATTCATCCTAGTAAAATGTCATAGACCTCCAATGATATGATATCACAAGTGACATTGTCCTTTATAGGCTTGACTTTATCCTAAAAGGTGCATTATTTCTAGACTTGTATATCCTTCCCCTATTGAATCTAACCCAAACAATATGGCTTCGGATAAGCAGTAGTAATAGGGCAGAGATGTTATGCTATGAATTTTGAAATGATGTCCTTTAGAATGTCACTATAAATGATGACATGAAGACACTGACCATTCACATAGAACTTGGTGTGGATGAGATGTTTGTGTTCCTCAAAAGTGTTGATCACAGTGGTGCTGATGATCATACAAGTCACATTTAGATTAGTGTTATGTATTGGCATGGGACTTGATGTATATTGGGAAATAAAGAATTGATACACATAACATTTAGAGTTGTCATGGTTGTACAAGTGATTATGATGACACCACTTGTTACTAGAAATATTCTTGCCTTTGTTTGGAGTGAAAGACACATGTGCCTTTGAGTTTTATGTAGTCTCTTTGGTTATTATGATTAATGATAAGTGGTCTACTCATGTGTAAAATTTTACATTGAGGGATTGTACAAAAGGATGACCCTTGCATGCAGTTTTGGATGAAGAGTTGAAGCATTGATTCATCTTTGTCTTGGATTTGATTTTGGTAGCATTACAATAGGCTTACTCCAGAGTCTTAGAAGTAAATAATTCCATATTCACATGAATATAAGATTAGATTCCATTGATGTCATTCAAAACCCTATGTTATTCACTCAAGTCATCTTGTACGCACACAGAGTAATAATGAAAAGTTTTGATGTAGTATTCCACTGACCAATCCTTATGTTGGTATTGGAACTTAGTGTATTCATCCTTGAAGTGATGAATTAGGTAGTACTCTTACTTTAATGAATCAACAAAAGTCCTCCAAGTCTAAATTGGGAAACATTCATGCACACCTTGCATAATAAAGGTCTCCCATTAGTGAAAAACTAGCATGAACATATTCAACATGACAAAGGTTATCATCTTAACATCAATGAAACAATTTACTAAGAAGTATGCCTCTAGATATTGAGTCTAGGCATCCAATGCTTTGGCATCAATTTTGAATTTAAATCAATAAAATTTCAAGATTAGATTGTACTTTGAAGGGGGTCAACAACTAATAACACTATTGAGTGAACTATGGAGGAGATTCAAAAGGTGTCAGGTTGAGCTACATCATCAACTCACAAATTGGCCAAAGATTTTGGTGTAATATGCCTCCAGTGCATTGGTGATGATCCTTTTAACATTTTGGCCTACCTTAGGTTATTTTTGGGCATCAATAATATTGATTTTACTATGGTCTTGTTTTAGATACTCTAAAATAGAACTGACTCAGATACCTTCTTTTTTCATTATGATTGTGTGTTTATAAACATAGACAAGATACCAAAGATCTACATTCTGATACTAATGATATGCACTATGGGGGACCAAGACCATGCATGTAGAGGAAAATAATGTGTTAGGGATAATGCATATGGTCATTTTGAGTGAATACATGTAGAGTATTTATAAAGAACAAAAATGCACACATTCAATGGAGCATAAGTCTTATATTTATATAATTACAACTTCTATTCCATATGAAAGGATAATGAATAATATAATGTATTTATAGTGCATGTGTGATAAAGTAGATACACATAATATGTTATCTATGTTACAACTGTGTATGTTATTGAATCCCTCACTAGATGCATATGTTACATCTTTATACAAGAAAACTATAAGATAAATTACAAATATTGTTAGTTACAATTCAGTTCATCCTCCTTATTAAGTGATGGCTGAGCTTTGAGATACATTGTGACTAACTATTTAATAGGTAAATGACTAATTCTAGGTCAAAAAGTGACACATTTTAAACTGCACAATCGAGGAGGGATAACACGTGAATGTATATGATTTGGAACACATGTGAGCATGTGTCTATGAGTAGGTTTTAGTGAGGCATGAGGGATCATGAGTTGGTTACATATTTGTGTGTAAGTCTATGAGCAAGTGTGAAATTCATGCATGGGATTAAGAGAAAACTTAGTGTGGAGGAGTGCATAGTTGTCACGAGTGTGTTGTAGGAAGGTAAAGGAGAGGTGAGCACTACGTAGGGACTGTGCAATGATCAATGTGTGTAGATATCACCTAAATTAAGGTTAGACATGCACCTAAAATTGGTGATAAATTTAGACACAAAAAAGTTCCCTAGACACTTATTTCACACCATTTTATATATTTATGCTTATTTGTGTATGTATTGGTAAGTGGCCCAAATTTGATGTTATTGAATCATTATGGAAACATATAAATCATGGAATTTTCATGCAACCCCAAAATATATCTCAATATTATGTTTTCCAATGACAAAGACTATTTGTATGGTCTTGACACCATTGCATAGACAAATTTGAAATTTGATTGGTCAATTTGTCTTTCCTTTGTCTCCCATTTCTAATTTTTGGATGTTGGTCATACATGCCAGTTTCACCATAGTTTAAATATATTCATTTATAAATGAATAAGTGATTAGTATCATTTACTCATCAAGAAAATATTAAATACTAAGTAAACAAACTCTTCATTGACAATTTTATTATTATAATATATATTTTTATTAAGTAGCAATTTCTCTATACACTTTGAGTAGTCTGATAAATTATAAAGGTAGATACTAATACTATATACACTTAATTCAAAATAAAATACTTCCTTATTTTAATCTTGTAATGTTTACTTTTTTTTTGAAGAGTATAAGTTGATGTGTAAAAATTTAAGACAAAAGGTAGTAGATGGGAAGTTAATGAACATGATTGGAAACTTTCATCCTAAAATTTTAGGATCTAACCAAGATCATCCACATGGTGTTGACAAAAACCAAATGATCTTAATATCATCAAACTTTGGACCCAAATTCAGTTGATGAACATGTTTTAACATTTACAAAATTTTTAGATTGTAATGACGTGCTTGAAATTACTATTTCATTGGTCTTACAACAATTTCAAACGATAAATATCCTCATATTATTTTTATTTGAATTCCTAATTAATTAGACATTATTTAATGTGGTTTATTTTTTTTATAATAGTTAATTATTGGTAAGTAATATTTTAATGCATACATCTATATATTATTAAATTATTGACCTTATTGTACTTAATTTCAAAGCATATATTTATTAGCATAGTTTTGAGAAACAAAGAATTAACATCAAATACATTTTAAATCTGTATTTTTAATAATTATAATGATGTTAAAATTATATGTTTACAATGATAGGTGTTCATTTTGTTTTGAAGGATGAATATGATATTATTTGCCCACTTCTAATGCACAAATTTATGTTGGTGCACTTATGTGCTAGGGCTAGAGGATGGTTGGTAAAGACGTGATAGCCACTATTGATGTGGTGTGGTGGTAGATATAAAAGAGTGAGGTAAATAAAATATTTCAATAGGAGACAAGATCCAAGACCTATATGTGAATTATAAATTGCACCCCACTCTTTTCATGTCATGTTTTTATCATGAATATTATTTTTGGGCCATGCCACATCATCTAGAGTCCACCTCAACACTATGCTATATCATCATGCAGAATCACTGTAAATAGTAACCATGAATAGTGTTTATGTGAATAGTGCTTTCTAAATAATTTTTAGTGAATGGTAATATTACTCCTACCAATAAACATGGTGTGAGATCGTGATGATTAGGTAATCCTTGAAATCCATGTTTCAACAAAATGGTGACAAGAATAGTTAGCATTACTGGTGATCTCTACATATTAGTTGTTTGCTAAGCAAAGACTAGTAGCCTTATGCAGTCTATTGGGCATGGAGTCATATGTGTTCCATCACAAATCTAATTTTTATCATGCATGAAATGCCTTGAAATGATTGAAAATTCCTTCCCAACAACCAAGAAAGAAGTAAAGAAAAATAAATACATGTGCACACAGGAACCTAGAGGAAAGAAAATACAACTAAACTACTAAACAATGTGCACACAAACACTTAGTGGAAAGAAAATACAACTAAAATACTAAAATATGTGCACATAAGAACTTAGAGGAAAGTTAAAACTCAAACACTATGTACAAAAAACCTTTCAAATCCTCCTAGATCAAAAGGAAAGCTTCTTAGATCACTTTCCTTCATGAGCTATGCAATGGTGTAAGAGAACACATTTGATTATCCTCTTTCTTAGATGAGTCTTTTTCCTAATTTACAACACATTTGGAATGCCTTCTAATAGATATTCAGTAAAAAATATATTTACAATGAATATATACTAGTCAAAGACTTCGACCTCTACCCTCTATTATTGTTCTTCTTTGGCAATGGTCTCCAAGATAGCTAAACATTAGTTTGTAAATACTATTGCAACATGAATCTCACATGATTGGTTGAATCTTGAGCATAATTGGACATCACTAAATTCTTGAAGATTATCAACTTGTCCATGTACTATTGCTATCTACTCAAACTCATCAAACTAAAATGGACATAATGGCATATCTCCATAATTATCTCCAAGAGAGAGAATTTATTGTTCCTTGAGAGATGATGGCCAAAATAGATCCACGTTGTCTATCAAGAGTGTACCAAGGTTTGAAAATGGAATGAGAGGCTAGTAACCCATGTTGAAGATTTCAAACAAGTCATCATCTAGTGAGTTTGCCTCTTGAAGAGACATATTTTTAGTACTATCTCCTTCTATCTTGTTTGGAGTACTATGAGGGGCATCTAATTGAAGCTCCACTATAACAAGCTCCTAAAACTTATTAAGAGGCTCTAAGAACTATTCCTCTTGATCATGAATAACTTCTTTGTCATGGTTAACTGACTAATTGACTACTGCAACCACTTCAATTGCTTCACCTTGCTCATTTTCATGCTCAATTACACCAAATAAACCTCTTGAAACAAGCCAATATCTCCTTTATTCTCTACTTCCTCATCATGTATGAAATTTAAATTGCCTTTATCCTCATCAAGGAGAGTACTAATACAAATCTCCTCTTCACACACACTTGAGATGTCCTCATCATGACTGTCCATGGATTCATTATCAACTGGATACTCCTCTTGAATCTTTCACACCACAGGTACTTATTTCAAAGGGAAAGGGAGTTCACTATACTACTTGATGCTTGTAAGAGTGTCCTTTGAACTAATAAAAGACTTTGGTGTGTCTACTAAGGCATTTTCTCTTTCTTGGTCTTCTATGGGCATATGAGAATATTTATTCACAAGGGTTGGCATGGTGTAACTAGGAGTCATAGTCCAAAAAGGACTCCATGATTGAAAATTTTGAGGTTCTTGAGGGAGAATAAACTTTTGAGAGGGTTGTTCTTGAGAGATGATAGCCTGATTTTGCACAAGTATGGGCTATCTCAAAGAAAGGGGAACTCTAAAACATGGGATTTTAAAACTATGAGACTTCCTTGAAAGTTCATAAGGTTTACCTTTCTTGAATCTTGGGATCTTGAATGTTGGAGCCTCATTTTGAGTGGGTTGGGCGTAGGCTATAGGATCTACTTGTTTGAAATTGAGGATGGAAGAGGTTGATTGATCTTCAATTTATTGTGCCTATATAAATAGTTGATGCATTTACTCCTTTTTGGCTGCAATGTGTCTAGCCAAGCACTCCTTATGATATATTTCATTCTCACTCATCTCTTGTTGATGGATAAAATCTTGATAAGCAAGCTCATCTTGATGTCTATTATACTCCCATTCTCTTGTAACAACATCTAATCATTTTTTTACATCCAACAATATATCCTTGAAGCTTATATTAGCCATATTATCCCTTTCATGGGGCTAACTAGGAGGATAACTATGATGACTAGGGGCAAGGTAGCCTTTTTTAGGCTGGTTATAAGCATGAAAAAGTTGACTTGGAGTAGAGGGGAACACATAAGACCAATTTATCTCATTAAATGGCTAATAAGGAGGATAACATTCATGATAAGGAGGTGGAAAGATGGAATTTCCCATAAACCCAGCCATATGAGAGATGTATAATGAAATTCAAATGCTAATAAAAGGATTAGAAATAATAAGTTTATTAAAAGGATGATAAAAATAGAAAAAGTAGACTCAGATTCATCACTGGTGCTTGTAGAAATGCCTACAAGGGCTGATATAGTGAATAACACGAATAATTCTCCAGTAGATGAAAATCTATGCCACTGGGCATTTTAAAAATTGTTATCAGTTAGGATTGCACCCTTTTGAGAATGTATGCCTGTTCTCACTCCTGTTGATACAATGGAAACTCTCTAAGGTGTAGGTGACCTAGTATTGGAGAGAATCTCTAGAGAGGGATATTTCCTTTGATGAATCACCTACACTAACACCAAATCTACTCAAATTGTAATGAAAATGGATAGAAGGAAAACAAAAATAAACCTGAGATAAAAAAAAAAAGAGGTGATACACCAAAAATGTAATCCTTGGTTTGCTTGCTTATGCACAATGAAACTAACAAAAACTAACACACATGCACAAATCCCAAATTAGGAACTCTTTGATAAGTATGTCATAGAAAGGTAAGGAGATATATAGAAGCATTAGGAGGGGAAGCATTCATTACCACATCTAACATTGCATAAAACTTAAGAATACACACATTATGACCTACAAAAGAAAACTTGTCTTGTATAGAGGTCAGGGAATTGAACACAATCTAAGGGGAAAATTCTTCACCACAAGGAGAGCATAAAAAAATTATGAATTCACACTAAACACAAGCATGGGACAAGGTAAAATTAGGTTTCTATTATTTGCAAGGCATTTACAAACTTGCCAAGAATTTTTACAAAGGAAAGATCCATGTTTTTATTTATTACAAAGGATACGAGAGGAGATGAGAGAAAAAATCCATGCAAGGAAAATAAATTTGACCCACTTCACATGGGATGCATAGTAATCAATAATGAATGTTGTTCCCTACATAAGAAAGGTCAAAATATGCTTCACGTTTTTATCTTTGTCTCCCACCTTTTTTATAAAGTGTAAAATAGATTTTTGCCTTTGTCTAGACATGAAAGTCATGGGCCTCCTTAAAAATTTGAACCACATCTTACCCATTTGATCAACAATGACATGTTTGTCCTTATGTGCAATGGAGTCAAAAAATTAGAGCATATTAGGAGACAAGATCCACCACCTTCATGTGAATTAGAAATTGCACCTCACTCATATCATGTCATATTTTCCTCATGAAGATTCTTTGTGGGTCACGCCACATCACCATGCACAATCAATGTGAATATTAACCATGAATATTTTATACTGAATAGTGTTTAGTGAATAGTAATCTTACTCTTGTCAATAAACATGGTATGAGATCATGAAGATCATATAATCCTTAAAATCCATGTTTCAACCAAATGGTGACTGGAACAGTTAAAAATACCATTGAGTCATTTATTCATAATAGATTTATATATTTGAGCACTTACTATACTCCACTTGTATTAAATGAAAATGTTTAGGAATCTCAAGCATCAAAGCAACAAAAAGAACAAATTACCATTTTCAAGCACTATTAAATTAGAGACAATGTTAAGTGTTCCTTAATTATTGATAGTTTTATTAAGAATATTACAAAGTCATGATTTTACTAGTAAATTATTTTTTATGAGTTTTTTTATGTAATATATTTTGAATTCTTTGTTTATGTTATAATTTTTACAATTTAAGAGTCATTTGAAAGTTAGAAGAAATGCCAAGAAACTTTTTTGGGATTATTTAATTACATTTTGAATAGAATTTATACCTTTACATTCACTTAGGTGTGGAAAGTGATTTTTTAATGGCAAATTGGCTTGGATAAGATGATCTTAACTTATTGCTATTGGGAGATCTCAAATTTAGGATGTTTTCCATTCATAACAAGAAACAAACAAAATAGCATAAAATATTAATATGATGGTACTTGGCTTACTACACTATTTGCATTTTATAAGCACAAGAAAACACATATTACCGAGAAAGGAAAGTATAGCAATATCTCTCCTTAGTTATAATACGTTCATAGAAATAAGGTATAGTCGACATAGATGAAGTGCGAACAAGTGGTGAACAATCATTCTTGTATTTCACACTATTATATAGTTGAATATAGTAATTAACAATATCATATCCACATCATTCATTTACTTCAAGAGATATACCAATGAGTACTTGCCAATGAAATTAGTTATGTACCTTCCATTCATTTATTGATCACCACATTGAACAAGCATTGAGAGTTTGACAATGGGAAGGTCCTTTCTTAAACATGTTAGGACCCAATCAATTTGTTTAATCACATAAGGAGAGGAAACTACCACAGAGAGTCACAAAGTGTGTCTGAAAGGGAGACAAGGCTAGTACAATTTCTCATTGCATGCATGGAGGCCAATGTAAAATAGAGGGCATTATAGTTGTGTAGTTTGTGTCCTTCAACGATTACCTTAAAAGGAACTTGCGTGCAAAAGTGGTAAGTGCTCTATTGACTACTTGTAATGTCGACAAGTGCCCAAGAGATTCATATGAATAATAAAGGGATGATTTGTGAATTTATAGATGTAAATGAACTACAATGCTTAGACATCCTAAGGGAGGGGTGCACAGTGAGGCATGAAGCGAGGTAGGAGCAAAGACCTGCTAAATAAGTTGGGAGAAGATGTAAAAACTATGTGAAGGCAACAATCATACTAATAACACATATTTTAAACTACTAATCTACAAATATATAAATATCTTAAAATCATATAATTTAATGACTAATAAATAACTAAGGTCCATTTTAAAAAGTACACAAGTACTTATATATCCTAAAATCATATAATTTAATGACTAATAAATAACTAAAATCCATTTTTAAAAATACACAATTACATATAACTCATGCGGACCATAAAAGTGCTTTTGACAAATAATATTAACTCTCATAGATTGAGCTTGGCATCTACAATAAAACCATCTATAAATCTTTGGAATCTTTAGCTATGAAGCAACTCTTCAATCCTCTATTGTATTATTGTTGAATTTCTTGTATACAAATTCCTATTTCCAATAATCCTATATTACTTATCTTTGCATAGTAATGAACACCTCTTGATGTAACAAAGCAAATGATTTTTTATTTTACTTTTAATATCCTTAAATGCTTGACATCCATTGTTCTTTTATATATATAGATAAATAATTTTATTTTATCTTATTATTTTTAATTATTTAAAAGATGGTTGTCTATATCTTGAGTTTGATGTATCATTGAGGAGAGATTGATATGGATGAAACTAACTTCAATTAAGCTAGATATCCTTCAATTAAGTTAGTCAAATATCTGTGTTTATATAAACATTAAGCCACACTAGGAATGAGATATTTAAATTATAGACGGAAAGAGAGAATAGGGGTTAAAGGAATGACGGAGCTCTTCCTCTTGAGGAACATAATTTAAACTGAGAAACCAAAAGAATCCTACACTCAATCCCCACGACAACTCCTTAGTTGTGTAATAGGGCTGCTACAGTGCATTCAGCTATCTTCTTAAATTACGTGGCATAAACATTGCTTAGCCTACCGAAAACTTAGTCTACTTAAGTAATTAATAATTTTTTAGATGATTTTTGAGCTTACATCACATTGACAACACACGTGTTGTGTACAAATCCGTGTAATAATGTATGGTTGATCCACTCATCAAAGAGAAGACTCATCTATCTGTATTGTCAGGTTAGAGTGCTATATGTTTGAGCTATAATTTATATAAATTCGAATCTGAGATTTTTCATTTGTTGATGGAATGCTTAACTAATTGAACTATTGATCCTTTTATGGTCAATCTATTGTTGATTTGGATGTAGTTTATTTTCAACACCATTTTTAATAAAATATCTTTTAAATTTATTTTATTTATTTTCGATGGTATCAAATTCCTTTAGCGTAATGTTAATTTCTATGAAATATCACTCCACCCAATTCAGAAGAGTGAACTCCACCCCTTGTCCTCATAATATCAAGTCTTTACAATCAAATTATATATACATACATATATAATTATATATTTATTATATTATCCTGATTGAATAGTTCAAACAAACCCTGATTGGAATTTTTCTTTTGGGATGAAAAACATGTTAAAAGAAAAATGTTACCCATGCTTGAGGCCTCCTTTAAAATGCATTCTCACACTGAGAATATTGAAAGATTGCAGATGCAAAGCTTTTTAGATAGATGACTCCTGTACAATTATCACGATGTATTCCCTCACATAATTATAAAAGAACTATATATATAAGAAGCTCTAGATCTGTAATCTTTCATCAATACTTAACAAAAACATTGATTGCATTCTTCTTTTCTACATTGCTTCCATCCCAAAAAAGAAATTCATTTTCCAATTATCATGCTTAAAATCTTTTAATAACCTGTTTCCTTCATATTTCATAATGTAGTACCGAACTAGCTGGTTTCTATTTAAAGTACATTGCAGATTGGAAAGAAACGATAAGGATGAAGTACATGTATGTCGTACAAGAATAGTAGACTCCAACGTAAAAAGTGAAGTACATTAAAGTTGCTTGCGTAAACAATTCGTACCCGGATTATTTAATCGGGTCTTTTTTGTGGCATATTATATACTAATATTATATAAAACCTGGAGACTTTATGATGTAACTCTTTAGCATTTCCAATTCACTGAGATTTTCAATATGTTTAAGACTTTTAATTGTTAGTAGTTGCTTACAACATGATGCTTTTCTAATCATTTGGATCCATTACTTTTGTGCACTTATATCAATTGTAATGTTTAAACCAAAATTTTGAAAAGAAATATTTTTTAAATTAAAAAAATGATTTTACTTTCTTTTGATTGGTACAATACATGTGATTTGATTATATTATTGGATGATTTTCTTATTTACGACAAAACATGTATATGAAAATGTAATATGCAATGTTATTTTTATTTTTATTTTAATAAAAATAATTATTTGACAAGTGAGTAATGACACATATTGTACATATTTAAAAATCGTAGCCATAAACTAAATAAATATAATGTAGAAGTTTGACAAGTGAATAACATGGCACATATTGTACTAACATATAAATATGGATCAAAATCCATAATCATAAACTAAAAAAATATGATGTAGAAGCATACAAAAGTTGAGGTTATAAATCAAGCCAAAATAATATTAAAAAATATTAATTGATGAGATTTATTTCCATACGCATTCATCTACCATATCCATGCAATTGCTAAATTTTCCTTATTGATACTATCCACAAATAACTTCTTTCTTTCCATTTATGATGATCCCATGGATTGACAGACCCTTAAAACACCATCAATTTATGATTAGCACATGCCTCCACAAGTTTATTCCCATATAACATCAAATCTTCATTACAAGGTCTTGTTGAGGCTTTTTTGGATTTAGGGAAGTATGTGTGAGAATGCACTTAAATTTTGTTGATATGAATTAAAAGCTTATAAATTTGTTGAAGATAGTTTCAAAATGGGTTCAATTTCAGCTAGAGGAGATGCATCATCAACCAGAGTATTGTCTTTTATAACTCCATCTTTATTGATATTACCATGCAACTTTAAAAAATGCTAAACAACACTTGTTACATATACTTTAAATTTTTAGTTATTTTTATTATAGTGTAGCCTTTGTTAGCATAATGGAGCGGTGCTTGTCGACATAATTGTGTCAATAATTTTTGAAAAAGTGAACCCTCCTAAAGACCTTTAAAACCTTAGAGATTTTTATTTATTTTTAATGAAATAGAGATTATAATTTTATTACAAATAAAATATGTACAAGACTATTAAAAAAAAGGTGATAGAGGGCACACCACCAAAGTCAAACTAGGCAATGCCCACAAAACCAAAGGTCCAAGGTCACAAACCGTAATGAACAAATTAGACCATGCCTAGAAAAAGCTCTAGTGCATCAAAAAAAAAAATGTAAGCAGTATCAAAAAATAAACCAACTGGGCTTAGGTCATTGTCAATAAGAACACCCCACTTGGAGCCTGGAAGATCTTTCCCATCATCCACTGGGTCCCATATAGTGTCCACGTCTACCTAGTCAAGAGTATCTTTTTATTTAGTAGGTGAGGGGGATGATGTAGAAAAAGAGGTTGAACTTATGGAGGTCATAACTTTTAATCTGTAGCTCTGTTTGAGCTCACCTTTGCACCAAAAAGACTGGATTGAAAACATCTCATAATTGGAATGATTGGTTATGGCAAAAATAATGAATCAGAATACTACCAAGGCAAATAAAATTCATCAAGATAAGATTCATAACAATAATTAGTATTAATTCTTATTGAATAAATCAAATAATTACAAAACATGCATAAATAAGTCTCAACTTAGAATTGGAGTTGACATGCAAAATTTGGAACTCTAAAAAAAATAAAACCAAACCTAATATTTTTAGTAGCTGCTATTTTAATAACTTTTGCATGAAAGCACATGCATCTCTAAGAAACTCTAAAATTAAACTAAACACTAAAATAAACCTATTAGATAAATTTCAACTAAAGTTCAAGCTTGCTTCTAAAAATAGATAATTTTTAAATTTATAAAATACCAAAAATTAAATTAAACTACAATTTCAAACTACCAAATGGTCATATTTGGCCTCTAAAATATATCATAAATGTCCCATATCTAGAAGATAAGATTATGGTTGCATTGAAATTTCTGAGCTAGTCATTTTGACATGAATATGGGCTCAAACAGAGTTACAGATCAAAATTTATGGCCTTTAGAAGTTGGACATCTTTTTATACATCATTCTCATCTGGTTGAAAACAACTCAGCTCTTGTGAGTTGCTCTAATTTTACTTATTCCACTTATTATTATAAATCTTCTTCATCTCCCATGTTTTAATCCAAGTGTTGTCCTCCTGTTGTAATCCTTTTCACTGTACTAAATACTTGTCACAACTTCCTTGCCTTGTGTTTACTATCTTCTTATCCAAAACTTACAGTATCTTTTCTTTTCTTCTTCTTTGACACCTGTTGTTGCCAATCTACTTCTTCATATTCTTCACCTTCACCATATTCTCCATGGAAATCATATAAATATGAAACATTAAAGACTTGAGAGATATAAAAATTATATGGTAAACTAACCTCATAAGCATTATCATTGATTATTTTCACAATTCTGCATTGTCTAATTTTTTTGTACTTCAACTTGTTATATGTGCCTTTCAAAAATCTCTCTTTTCCTCAATTAAACCATCATTAAATATCCTTATTCAAATTTTTTTGTCCTTCTTCTAACATTGATTATGCTTTATACTTCTCATTAGTTTCCTATAACTTTCTTCTTGTAAATGTTGTATATGTTCTACAAATGCTTTTGCATCATCACTGACTCATTTTGTAATTGATAACTATACCAAATCTAAAACACTCATATGATTTCTCCCATAAAAAATATGAAATAGTAATTTACTTGTTGATCTTCACTGAACCATTATATTCAAACTTAGCTTGAAGAAAAGCCAAGTCCCATTGCTTGGGATTCTCTCCAACTATGCATCTCAATAAATTTTCCAAGATCATATTCAAAATTTTAATCTATATATCTATTTGGGGGTGGTATGCACTAATTAATTTTATCTTAGTCCCCATTCTCCTCCACAAAGTCCTAAAAAAAATTAAATTTTCTATGTCCCTATCTGATGTAATTATTTTTGGAACACCATGCACTTTCACAATATCCTTAAAAAATAGTTTTATAGTGGCATCATTGGTTTTCTTACATGAAATAAAGTAAACCATCTTAGAAAACATGTATACAACAACAAAAATAGAATCGTTGCCTCTATGTGTGTTTGGTAATCCTAACACAAAATACATTCTCAAATCTGTCCATGGTCCTCTTAGAATTGGTAATGGCATGTATAACCCTATATTATGTGCATGTCCTTTAGCCACCTAACATATTTTTCACCTTGAAACATACCTTGTTACATCTCTCTTCATTTTTGACAAAAAATACTTATCCTCCACTAAAGTAATTATCTTTGTCTTATCGAAATGTCCATCCAAACCACTATTGTGCAATTTTGTTATAATATTGTCTCTTAGAGACCCAATTATAAAACATAATTTTTTTCCTTTGAAGAGATAACTATCTTTCCTAATAAACTCTTCATTGACATTACTTGTATCACTTGTCAATGGATTCCTGCATTGCTCAAGTATCTTGACAAAATATGGATCAACATCATATACTTTGTTATTAATTTAAAATCTAACTACTTCACTCACCATAGTAATTATCTACCCCACTCACTTGCTCAAAGAATCAAAAACCTAATTATTTTTCCCCGATTTATGCTTCAACACAAAAAAAATAACCCTACAGGAAAGACACTTGATTTGCATGCCTACTATTTCAATTATTTTGAGTGTTTACATACTTCAAAGCCTTATGATTAGTAAATAGGATAAACTCCTTAGGCACTAGGTAATGCCTTCAATATCTTAATGTTTGTACTATGGCATAAAATTCAACATTGTACGTAGAATACTTTGTTATTAACTCATTAAATTTATCACTAAATATGCTATTGACTTCCCTTCTTGACTCAATATGGCACTAGTTCCCACAAATGAAGTATCAAAATCAACCTCAAACACTTTGATAAAATCTAGTAATGCTAAAATATGTTTTTCTATAATTTTATTCTTCAACAAATCAAAGCTTTCTATTGCTACCCTTGTCCATACAAATTCTTTTCCTCTCATAGAATTTGTTATTGGTTTTACAAGACTATTAAAATTATTAATAAATTTTATTTTAAAAGTTGATAAACCATGGAAGCTTCATACCTATATGATTCTCTTTGGGATATGCCACTCAATAATTGTATTTAATTTTTCTTCATCCATTCTTACACCATATGTTGAAACTACAAATCCCAAAAATATTGAACTATTCTGCATAAACCTATAATATTCAAATTTGCATAGTGATTTTATTTTATTAACAATTCTAATACAATTATCAAATGTCATAAGTGATATTATTTAGTATTATTGAATATTAAAATATCATCAAAATAAACCACAACAAACATACCACTATATTCTCCTAGCATTGTGTTCATCACTATCATAAATATCCTCAATGCATTAGATAATATGAATGGCATCACCACTCATATAATCCATCTCTAATATTGAATGCTATTTTCCATTCATTTGCTTCTCTAATTAAAAAATGTTAGTATCCACTCCTTAGATCAATGTTGATAAAATATTTTTCTCCTAAAATAACATCCATCATGTCTTCTAAACAAGGTATAGAAAACATGTACTTCATTATAATTTTATTGATTTCTTTACTATCCAAACACATCATCGACCCTCCATTTTTTTCAGAGTTAGAAACACTGGTGTTGCACATGGACTCATGTTCTCCCTTACTACACCCTTCCTCATAAATTTAGTGACTTATTTATTTAATTCTACATGTTCTATTAGATTCATCCAATAAGCTACTTGATTGGGTAGAGCTGATCCTAGAGTCAAATCAATATGATGTTAAATATCTCTCTTTGGTTGTAAACTATCTAGTAACTCATTAGGTATAACATATGCATATTATTTCAACACTACAACTACTTTTGTTGGTATAAGCACTACTTTTGTGTCTTATTTTTTCGCTACTAATGCATAACATTGACCTGTCATCTTCACGTATTTGATAAATTATTTTTTAGTTAGCATGTTTTCAACCTGCCTTTCTTATTTAAGAGGTAACAAAACTACCTTCAAACCACCTTTCCAGAAACTATATGTGTTCTTTCCTCTATCATGAACTACTTTTTTTTAATCAAACTATCATGTCTTTCCTAATAATACATGACATACATTAATTGGTAAAAAAACACACCATATTTCATCCTTGTATGTTTTACTTATTAAAAACTTGATCAAACACCTTTTATCTACTATAAATTCATTCCCTTTCTTAAACCATTAAATCTGATAAGGATCAAGATGATTTTCACACTGTAAACCTAGTTTTTCAATCATATATTTAGAAAACATATTTTCATAGCTACCACCATATATAATTACATTATATATCTTACCTCCTATTGTACATCTTGTTTCAAATATATTTGTTTATATCCATGCATCACCACTTTATTTATTTTTCATGTGTTCTTTTCTTGGATCAATCATTGTTCTTCTCATTATGATATTTTCTCTAATATCTATTGGTGTAACTTTAGTATTCTTCTCTTTTATTTCAGCTTCAACTAAATTCACTCTTAAGCGATCCTCTTGCCACATTTCTTGATCTTGGTATCATGGACACTCAAACTATCTATGGCCTTATTCTCCACATTTTAAACAAACATAAGATTTGCACTGATTTGGAAACCCTCCTCTACCTCCACCTCCACCATAGATTCATCCTCTCTAAAATCCTCTTCCTCTTTGTTGGTTTTGAAATCTTTTTCTATTATCTTTTTGTCTTTTTCGACTACATGATGATTCTTATATAGTTGTATTAAACCCACCTCTACTTGTATTAAATCCACCTCATCCCCTTATAGGAGAGGATTATCCTCTTCTTGGCCCAATGGATGTTCTTTTGAAAATTTGTCTATTTTTTTTTCTAGCTTTAAAGCTAATTAATAAGCTTCCTCCATGAAAAGTATTCTATACATGCTTAATTCATCTTAAATAGAAAACTTCAAACTATTTACACTCCTTGCAATCATCTAATTTTCTATCTCATCAAGTTCCATGCATATGGAAAGCTGGTAAAACTCATCTATATACTCTTGTATGCTATGATTTTTTTGCCTCAAATTCTAAAATATTCTATATAGGGTTTGTGCATAATCCATAGGAATAAATTTCTCCCTCAGCTTCTTATTCATATTTTTTCCATGAGTTTATCTTATTTTTACCTTTTATCAATCTTTATTTCTATTGGTGATCCCACCAAATCATTTCATGACCCTTTAATTATGCTCATGTAAACTTTACCTTCTTATCTTCTCTCATAGTTATCTATTCAAAAAAATTCTCCATGTTGTTCATCCAATCTTTCAACTCTTCTTGTTTTAAACTTCCAATATAATCTAGAATGTTAACTTTGGTTCCTTCATTCCTTCATTATAAATTTAGAACCATGCTCTCTTCCATCAATTGTAATTTTTTTTGTTTATCCCTTTGTATAATTTATTTTTCATGATCTGTATCATCTTATTCTCTCCTTTGTCTTTGATTTGAAATAATCTAGGTTAAGTATTGTACTTGCCTCTTTAGCTCTTACATAGTACCATTCATCTGAGTGATTCCTTCTCATCCTCTCACAATCTCTTACAAGTCCAAGATTTAGAATTGATCTAATACCAAATAATGATTCAGAATAATAACCAGTATTGATGCATATTGAAAAAATTAAATAATTACAAACCATGTATAAATAAGCCTCACCTAGGAATTAGAGTTGACATGTGAAATTCAAAACTCTGAAAATAATTGAGATAGACCTCTTATTTTTAATAATTGTTATTTTTAGTAAATTTTGCATGCAATCAAGAACAAATCTGAAAATATATGAAATTAAATTAAACACTAAAATTAACCTATCAGTGAAATTTCAACTGAATTTCATGTTCTATTACAAAAGTAGATAATTTCTAAATTTAGAGAAATACTAAAAATAAAGTTAAAATATAATTTTAGACCCTCATATGTTCATGTTTGGCCTCTAAAAGATATCAAAAATGTCCCATAA
This sequence comes from Torreya grandis, assembly GCA_037957365.1. Taxonomy (NCBI): domain Eukaryota; kingdom Viridiplantae; phylum Streptophyta; class Pinopsida; order Cupressales; family Taxaceae; genus Torreya; species Torreya grandis. Next base: position 1,548,427 of record JARHVA010004039.1, read on the forward strand.
TAAATAGGGTGGGTTGTGGTATTTAAATTTTGATTCAGTCTTTTTGGTATAAAGAAGGGATCAAACGGAGCTATGGATCAAAAGTTATGGCCTCCAAAAGTTTGACCTCTTTTTCTACATCAAGGGAGAAATAACTAAATTAAGCTTCAGGAAACTCTTATCAATATGCTAAAAGGAACCATCCTATGAAATGCCATATTACAACTTCCCCCAGGGTTAGGATACTGAAGGTAGGGATCCCCATAGCTGAGTATATTGAGGTGGTAGATGTAAAGATACCCAACCAACATGTCGATCAATAGGGGGAACTATAACCACCCTACTACATCAGAGAGGGAGAATGACACTTCTATGATGCACTAGAGGCCAAATAATGGTGGAAAGGTAGGTTGCAGCAAGAGCCATCCCTAGGTAGACCATCCCTTTTACCAGGCAGGATGTCTTAAGGAGTGGAAGGCGATATGTGAGTAAATGTGCAAGGCGAGTTACCCCCAGTATTGGATGATCCACTAAGGTAATAAAGTTCCATATCCACTTTAATTATTTGTACTTGAATCTATAAGCTAACATTATAAACAATGGTAGATTTATCATAAGTAGTAAATAGAGAGTCAACATAACTATTACAAAATATCATTGAATTACATTCTTTCCAGAGCCAAAATAAAATTTACAATATAAAAGCATGCCAAATTTTGGTGAACTAAGGAGGTAGACTCAGGTTATCCCCAAAGATAATATGCCAACATATGAAGGGAATGGAGTGAAATGGCTAAAAAAAATCATGAATCCATAACCAGGGATGTTGGGCATTCAGGCAGTGCCAAAAAAGTTAAAATATGGTTTGAAGGTGGCCATATAAAGGACATTCAAGAAGAGGAACCCACAATTAGACTAGACTTATACCAATAAGTAGGCCTTGGTAAAATAAACACTAGTTGAAATGAGAAATTTTGGTCTCAGTACAGGCATACCATATAGTGCAAAATTATTTCTCCAAGAGAGAAGTGGAGGAACATATAACCCACCTCTAGTTGAGTTTATCCACCATAGGCATGTGTCAAGAGAGCTATTCATACCCTTTTATGGTAGTATATTTTTGAAATAAATCTCTTTGTACCACTTCTAATCCTTCCACTGATGACAGGCAAAGGTGATGATGATCTTGTGAAGGAACTCCATTGGACTACTATGACAATCTCATCATAATATTATCTATCAATCAAATAAATTTTATAGTTAGAATAAAATACATTTAAGGGATCAAAAAATGAGATTCTTTGTAAAAAAAGGTCTTACCTAGTGCAAATGCCTCTAAGATAGAATCTAAATACATGAATCCAAGGCACTTCTATGAGGAGAATTACCTACATGTTTATGATCAAAGACCACCAAAGCGATTATTGGTAGATGGATAGTCCATTCCTAAATCTTGAACCTTTTCTTAATAGTTAAGCTTTGATCTTTTCTCAAGATTTCTAGATATTCTTAATAATAAATGTTCCTTCCACTTTGACCTAGGCAACTAGAGTAAGGAGATTTGAAAAACTAATCCATTTCAAAGTCTTACGACTGTAGAGGGATCCTTGAGTAATACAATTCTTAACAAGAATCTTATAGGCTTATTTTTCCTCCACTACATCAATAATCCACATAGTGCATAGAGTAGAGTCTTGATGATAGATATCAATAAGGTACATACCACCAGCCTCTCAAGGGAGCTAGTAATAATCCTAAGTGGCTCTATTAAAATGCTTACTGGAGGATAGATTGGCCTAGATAAAGTCCCTTAGCAAAATTTTGAGTTTGTTTATAGTCTATTTAGTGGGAACCCAACACATGGAGTAATAAACATGGGTGGCACTAAGCACATTAGAGCAGATTTAGAATTTTCCATCCAAGGAAAGTAGCTTGGTGATCTAATACAAGAGATTTTTATCAACATGGTCGACCATGTATTGCCAAATACAAGAGGGGGAGGCATAAAAGGTAAATGGGATCCCTATAAATTTAAATATCTCATTATGTTAAAGATAATGTTAATTATACTGCACCATCTAGATAAGTTTGGGAAGATAGGATTATTTGTAGCACTACATTTTATGCCACTAAATGGTGTAGTCACATGTGAGATAAAAGACCTCTAGGTAGTGCATTGCATTAACCATGACATCCTCATGCTTAATGACTATACAAAAATAGTCATCAGTTAAGAATCCATTAAGACGTTGCTGGGGTTCATTTGAAGGAAGGGATATACCATGTATCATGCCTTATGATTGAGCATTAGCCAAGAGATATCCAAAGCCTTTTATTTTGGGAACATACAAGGTTAGGGTCAATGGACACCCTTATCTGATGTATCTAAATAGGCTAAATGGATCGAAATTGATTCCATTAATTGAGAGATATGTTAAAGAATCAACTAAAATCATGTGTATAAACTGAATGATAATGGGAGAAAAACCCATATCTTATAGCATGGAAAATATAAATGGCCACTTAATGTGGTCATAGGATTTCTTGAAGTCTATTTTGATGAACAAATCATTTTGGTTTGACTGGCGAGCTCATTCTATGCCTTACCACAATGCTATAACATTATCCAAAATATATCAGCCTTGAATGAATCTTGTTTGTTTAGGCTAAATGACTAATGGTAGCATACACATAAGGTGAAGAGCCAAAGCCTTGGTGATGATTTCTTAAGAGACATTAATTTACGTGATAGGATACCATTAAAAAATGAGTTTGGAATCACCAACTTTTGGGATGAATTTGATATGTCCTTTGTTGATGGATAAGACCAAAGTCTATGAGTGGAAGGCTTTGAGGTAGACCTAGTAAAGGTCATCCCACATAGTATCCCACATTTTCTTGTAAAATTTGTAAGGGAAGCCATCAAATCCCAAGGATTTTTCATTGGCCATGTGCATCATGGCTTCAAAGAGATCCTCCAAAGAGAGGATCTTATCACAGGTGACTATCTGGCGGGATGGAACTTTACTGGAAACCACTAGGAGGTAATGGTTTAGGCCTTAATGGCTTTCCATAGATGGCAATTGGGTAGAAAAGACTTGTTGAGAATGTTTGGCAAAAGCCTTGACCATCTCAGGTGTCTCTATAAATCATTTCCAATTATCCTGAAAGGCTACCATTTGTTGGGCAGTGAATTTGGCCTTGAACATGTGGAAGAATTCTTTGAAGACTCGGTAATTCCTACAAAATAATTCAAATTAATTAGTTTTTATAAAACCTTGGACAAAAATTAATGCAATGGTGTTAGGGTTTACTTTTAAAAATGCATGAAATAAGGCTTGAAATACAAATAAATTTTAAATATTTATAATAAAAGGTTATATATATTGAATAAAGCTTATTAATTAGGTGAAACACTCAGACTAATGAAAAAGTGAGAACAAGAGTATGTTATAGCTACTAACCCAAAAAATAAGTCATCACTATGAGAAAACTCTATGTTACAATCACTTTATCTATAATTTTGAGTTTTGACCAACTGCTTATAGTTTCATCTTCACCATCCCTAACTCTAACATATAATATTCAAAAGGTGTGCTTATATATAAAGGAAAAACATATCATAGTAATGACAACTTATCCTTTAATGTTACTTACTAATATATGCACAATCTTTAAAATCCTTATTCTTAAAATAATAAAATATGTGTTACATAAAATTTTAGATACTTTTTAAAACATACTCACTAGAATAATAATGTAAAAGATTGGACAAAAAAAGCACCAAAAAAATAAAGAAGAGAAAAACAAAACAGAAAAATAAACAAACAAAAAAATAACAAGTTTTTTTAATCCTATTTTTACAAAGTTTGAATGAACTTATAGGAATTATTTTTAATGGAGACAAAAAGTGATGCTGAAAAAGCCATAACTTTTGATCCATAGCTCTGTTTGAGCCCATCTTTGCACTATTTTTCTAGTGGCCATCAATAGCTCGGTCGATAGATATGAGTTTTGTCTGTCCCTTTTGACCGCTGGAGTGTGACGTTTAAGGCTTTAGTGTTCCTGGCATTGGTTTTGGTGCTACAGACCTACTTTGCCCTATTTATTTATTTTGACATACCTCTGTTGGATTTTAGAAACTCAAGATCAATTAGAGATAATTTCTCCATCCACAACTTAACTACAAGTTCCACCTCAGTTCTCATGCATGCAGGAGTTAACATTCAGTTGGTTAACAAACAGTTAGAGATCAGTTAGTTCAAGCAGTTAGAGGATTAGTTAGCTATAGTTAAGCAATCAGTTTAGTTTCAATTATTTTTTGCTTTCAAATCTATTTATAGATGCCTTGGGTGTAGCATTGTAATAGATAGAAAAAGAAGATCAAGATTTTCAAGAAGATTAATAAAATCTTGTTATTTTTCATTGCTGTAGCAATCTACATAAGTCTGAGTTTATTTTTCTTGTTCTTTATACTCTGTTAATTTCTTCAAAGTGGTATCAGAGCTAAAGGAGAATTTGGTGAAGGCACAGCAAGCAAGGAAGAGCCTAATCAGAGTCACCAAGTAGAAGGGGTTGGAAGTGCCAGGTTGGATGCAGCAAGAGCAGAAGCAGTTTGGAGCATAGCCAAAGGTGACAGGCAGAAGGTGATAGGCACAGTCAATAGTTTATATTTATTTTTCAATAGTCTGCAGCAAGAAAGGAAATCACCCAGTCAGCAGTCAGTAAAAAGTGTGCAGCTGGAAGTAGCTTTAAGATCGCAACCTGTGTATGGACAAGCGCTGAAGTCAATTATTTTTCTTCTGTTATTTTAACTAGTAAATCATGGAAGTCTTTGAAGTGCTGAAGTCAAAGACAAGCACCCAACCAACGTGGAATAAAAGAACCAGCGGATCCATTGAAAGGTAGGGCCTGGCTCGTGAAGTAAAAAAAAATTAAGTCAGATCGTGGAAGAAGCATAGCGAAGAAGTATGATTTAGTCATTTTAGCATGAGACATGGCAATGAACAACAATATTTCTCAGCCTCAAATTCCTCTTTTCACTAGTAAGAATTATAATTTTTGGGAAATTAAGATGAAAACATTGTTTTGCTCACAAAAAGTTTGGGATTTGGTAGAGAGTGGTTTTGTAGAACCGCAAGACGAGGCAGCCCATCTGGCATTAACATGAGCATAAAAGGACAAGCTTAAGGAGAAGAGAAAAAAAGATGCAAAAGCTTTATTTATAATCCAACAGGGACTAGATGAATCAATTTTTTCCAGAGTTTCAGCAGCAACAAGATCTAGAGAGGCATGGAAAATCTTGGAGACTACCTATAAAGGTAATACAAAGGTAAAAATTGCTAAATTGCAATCTCTTAGGAGAAGTTTTGAAAATTTGCAAATGAATGATTCAGAGTCTATAGACCAGTTTATGGGTCAAGTGTTGAATATAGTGAATCAATTTAGATCTAATGGAGAAACTATAACGGATCAGAAGATCATAGAAAAAATACTCAGGATTTTACCCAATAAATTTGATGCAATAGTTGTAGCTATTGAGGAAACTAAGGATTTGGAATAGTTATCAGTAGATGAATTAATGGGTTCTTTGTTAACACATGAATCCATAATGAATAGGAATAACAAGATTTCTCTTGAGAATGCTTTCAAGTCACAGGTATCATTTGGTAGAGGAAGAGGAAGAGGAAGGTCAAACTTCAGAGGAAGAAGCAGAGACAAAACTAGAAGGAACAATCCAGATCAAGGTGAAAACAATAATCAGAACTACAACAATAGAGGACGTGGCAACAATCACTTCCAGCAAAGTTCACAAAGGTTTGATAAATCTAATATTCAATGTTATTACTGCAAAAAATATGGTCATTATGCAAGTGACTACAGAAGGAAACAAGGATATGTGGACAAGCAAAATGCTAATTACACAGGTGAATCTAGTTCTAATCTAGGTGAATCTAGTTCTAATCTTGGAAGCTTATTTCTCTCTTGTCATGTTACTCAAGAAAAAGCTAGAGATATTTGGTTCTTAGATAGTGGATGCAGTAATCATATGACAGGGAATAAAGATTTTTTGCTAGTCTTGATGATTTTGTAAGATCTGAAGTGAAATTAGGAAATAATATCAAAGTGGATGTAATGGGTAAAGGTGTAATAAATGTTTTGGCAAAAAATGGTGAAAGAAGGTTTATACTTGATGTTTATTTTATACCTGGACTAAAGCATAATATTATGAGTACTGGACAGTTAGTACAAAAAAGTTACAGAGTATCTTTTATGGATAATGTTTGCACAATACTAGACAAGTTTCCAAGTGACTGGTTGATAGGAAAAGTGGAGATGACCAAGAATCAGATGTTCCCTCTTCGAATTCAGTGCATCCAAGGAGAAGAGGAAGCCCACTTCAAAACCATGCAGCTAGACCAATCATGGCTATGGCACTTAAGGTATGGAAATTTACATTTTGGAGGTTTGAATTTGTTACAGAAGAAAAATATGGTGAAGGGATTACCACCAATAGAAAAGCCAGGAAGTTCATGTGACAGTTGTATTCTGGAAAAATAGCATAGAGAGAGCTTTCCAGTAGGAGGCTCATATAGAGCAAAGCTAATATTGGAGCTAGTACATAGTGATTTATGTGGACTAATGCAAACTCCATCATTTGGAGGTAGTACTTATTTTCTAACCTTCACTAATGACTTTAGCAGAAAGACGTGGATATATTTTCTCAAAAATAAGTCTCAAGCCTTTGGAAAGTTTAAAAAATTCAAGGCAATGGTTGAAAAGCAAAGTGGCCATTACATCAAGGTACTTAGATCAGATAGAGGAGGTGAATATATGTCTAATGAATTTCAAGATTTTTGCAGATATCATGGTATCAAAAGGCAATTGACTACAAGGTACACACCACAGCAGAATGGTGTAGCAGAAAAAAAGAATAGAACAATCATGGAGTTGGCAGAAGCAGTAGCATGTGCAGTGTATATTCTGAATAGAAGCCCAACAAAGAGTGTCAGAGATTGAATTCCACAAGAAGCGTGGAGTGGTAAGAAATATAGTGTACATCATTTCAAAAAATTTGGTTGTGTTGCATATTCTCTTATACCATCTAAATTGAGAATAAAACTTGATGATAGAGGTGAGAAAATGCATTTTTATTGGCTATAGTGAAGAATCAAAGGCTTATAAGTTGTATAACCCTATTTCAAAGCAAGTGATTATTAGCAGAGATGTTGAATTTAAGGAAGAAGAAGCATGAGATGGTAGCACCATCACAATTGGAGCACCAACTCCACAAAATGAAGAAGAATCTGAAGAAAAAAGTTTGCAAGGTGATCAATCCTCTCCACAAGCAAGAACAAGCACTCCAATAAGAACACCTAGGAGGTATGAACAAGGTGAATCATCTGGTCATGCATGTCATCCTACTCCAAATTCAAAAGTAAGTGATGAATCAAATCCAACTGTTGCCACTTTAAGATCAAGATTGAAAGGTAAGAAAATGAGAAACATGAATGAGATTTATAATCAAGAAGAAGAGAAATTAGATTTGTGTTCAAATTTTGCTCTTTTCACTCATGATCCTATGGATTATGAAGAAGCATTTAATGAGGAACATTGTATAAAAGCAATGGATGAAGAAATGAATGCCATTGAAAGAAATCAAACATGGGATCTAACTAATCTACCTGAACGTAAGAATTGTATAGGAGTTAAATGGGTTTATAAGACTAAATTTGGTGCAGATGGAAATTTTGAAAAGCACAAGGCAAGGTTAGTAGCAAAAGGTTTTGCACAAGAACATGGAATTGACTATAATGAAACATTTGCTCCAGTTGCTAGACTTGATACTGTTAGAATGGTTTTATCAATAGCTGCTCAAAATAATTGGTATGTATATCAAATGGATGTCAAATCAGCTTTCTTGAATGGTTTACTAGATGAAGAAGTGTATGTGAAATAGCCACCAGGTTATGAAGTGCAAGGACATGAAGAAAAAGTTGACAAATTGAAGAAGGCCCTTTATGGTCTCAAGCAAGCACCAAGAGCATGGTATAGCAGGATTGATTCATATATGACAAACAATGGATTCAGCAGAAGCAATAGTGAGCCTACTTTGTACATGAAAATCAACAAAGAAGGTCAGATTTTGATTGTGTGTTTGTATGTTGATGATTTGATTTTCACTAGAAATTTGTCTGTAGACACATTTAAATCAGCAATGAAGAAAGAATTTGAAATGACAGATTTGGGATTAATGAATTACTTTTTGCGCATAGAAGTTATACAATCAGAGAAGGGAATATTTATTTGTCAAACTAAATATGCAAAGGATGTGTTAAGGAGATTTAAGATGCTGAATTGTAAACCAGCACCTACACCAGTTGCTATAGGGACCAAACTTAGCAAAGAAGACAAAGGGTCTAATGTTGATTCTACAACATTCAAAAGACTAGTTGGTATTTTGATGTATCTTACAGCTACAAGACCAGACATCATGTATGGGGTCAGTTTAATCTCTAGATTCATGGAGTCACCGAAAGACTCACATTGGCAAGTTGGAAAAAGGATATTGAGATATGTGGCAGAAACTACTGAATATGGAATTTTATATTCCACAACTAATGATTTTAGTTTGATTTGTTTTACTGATAGTGATTTTGCAGGTAGCGTTGATGACAGGAAGAGTACTTCTGGACATGCCTTTCTTTTAGGAACAGGTGTGGTCACATGGGCATCCAAAAAGCAACCTATAGTGACACTTTCATTAGCTGAAGCAGAGTATGTAGCAGCCACATTAGTATCATGTCAAGCAACTTGGATGAGGAGAATATTGAAAGATTTATTACAAGCACAGAAGGAGTCAACACCAATCTTTTGTGACAACAAATCAGCAATTGCATTGTCAAAAAATCATGTTTTTCACAAGAGGAGCAAGCATATTGATACAAGATTTCACTTTATTAGAGAGTTAGTGAACAATGGAGAAATCCATCTAGAATTTTGTAGATCTAAAGATCAATTGGCAGATATATTCACAAATGCATTAGCAAAGGAGACCTTTGATTATTTGAGACAAAATTTAGGCCTTGTAAATGATGAAGTTGTTAGTGGTAGAAATTAAGGGGGGGTGTCAGAAACTCAAGATTAACTAGAGAAAATTTCTCCATCCATAACTTATCTATCAGTTCCACCTCAATTCTCATGCATGTAGGAGTTAACATTCAGTTGGTTAACAAACAGTTAGAGATCAGTTAGTTCAAGCAGTTAGAGGATTAGTTTGTTGTAGTTAAGCAATCAGTTTAATTTTAGTTATTTTTCACTTTCAAATCTATTTATAGACACCTTGGGCATAGCATTTTAATAGACAGAAAAAGAAAATCATGATTTTCAAGAATATTAATAAAATCTTGCTATTTTTCATTGTTGTAGCAATCTGCATAAGTTTGAGTTTATTTTTCTTGTTCTTTATGCTCTGTTAATTTCTTCATTGGAAAATGGTTTGGGTTTTTGGTCCTAGTAATTAATATTGTTCCATTTGCAATATGACTTTGATGAAAGGATTCTCATGGAGATTAAGGAATTTTGATTGTTATCGGTATAGAGAAGCTACCCGACTTGCTCTGTTGGTTTCTGTTAGTGTTGATAGAAACTGCCATGTGTTTTGCTGGATCTACTATTTTTTTGATTCAGTTGCTGGGGTTCGATCTTAGGGTCTCTATTTTTTGGACATGATGAGGATTGATGGCCATTGGGCTACCTCCCTGAGTGTTTGAATGAATCAACTCTTTGACTATTTTTAGGTCGTTAAACAGGGAAAAACATTTAACCCCCTTCCATCGAGTGTTACTAAAGTGGCAGATGAAATAGTCAGTAATCCCTCTTCTATGCTTTTTCATGTATTGGTGGTGTTTAGGCTCGCCGTGCCACTCTATTCCGAGTGTCAAGTACCACGCACATGAAGGTAAACCTTGAACCTGAGCGTGTTCAAGGATGTAACTCAGCCCATCGTATCGAATTTCGTAGTAGCTCGTACTGCTGTCTAAGTTCAGTTAGGAGAGTCCTCTGCTTCCTTCTGATAGCATAATTTTCAATGAAACTAATATGCCTATGACTTATTATATAGTTCCACTTAATATTAAAATAGGCTGAGTTTTACAATGCAGTTAAAATTCATGTGTGTAGGTGGGGGATAGGAGTTAAATTTGACAGTCACCCTTACCCATCAAGAAATTTTTTTGTGACGGTTTTCAAATTAATGTTACCTCGAATGTGACGTTCATTTTTTATTTTTGACTTTCATAATTTTGTATAGAAATCAGTTGAAGTTTGTTTTTATTGCTTATATTGCAAAGAAAGAACATTCACTACAACTACACACATTACCTTGAGGATGCTCTATCATTGAAAGGGCTCATGTTCCTATCTTCAATATGAGATTGGTCTAATGGAGTTTTAATAATGTATAGGAATAAATTGAATCTTTTCTATTAAAATAGGAGCCTTAAAATTTCAATTCAACAAATAATTCCCTAAACTAGTGGGTGCTGAAAATTTCCTTCAATAATTTAAGATTTTTTTTAATAATTTAATAAAGTTTTTTATAGGTTAGTATGAATGATTTTTTTAAATATTTTATAACTGGTAAAAATATAAATCATTTGTTTACATATAATTCTTAAAATATCTTTTAAAATTTCTCAACATAAAAAATAAAGAAAATTCCATGAAATTTCTATGCTAAAAAAGCTACTAAATTTCTTAACAACACGAGGTGAAAAACATAGAGCATTAAATTAAACTTACTCCACCCATAAAAAAATAATCTATTGAGTTTAGTATAGAGTACCTAAATTTTGACTGGGGAAAGCATTATTAAAATTTTAGTCTTAACAACAAAACCTCCAAATCTTTAAGTCTGAATACCAGAAAAACAATAGTTATTTTCTGCACTTGTGCCAAGCATCAATTAAATAAGGGGTTTTAGTTAATTCGTGGTTCCTCATGGTATAAACATATATTTTTTGGGATTTGTTTACAGTGATAAATTAAAACAAATAATGGCTTTTTAGCTACTTACCTCCTGCAATCTTGGTTATAGTAAAGAAGAGCGATATATGTATTTTCTTGATCTTTACCTCTCCTCTAACGTCTCTCTTTCCTCCTCCTACGATGTCTTAAACTTCCCAGTAATCCTCCTCACTCTTCTCCTTAACACCCAATTCAATCTAGTTTCTTATGCATCTTCATATAGTCATCTTCTTCTACCTTGCCATCGACCTCTATTTCCTTGGTTCCTCCTTCCTTCCAACTATCTTGTTCCCCATCTCCCTTACTTCACCTTCCCTATAATAGCATGCAGTTTTTTCCTTCATCGATTCCTGCTACAACTTCCATATCCTACCCATCGTTAACTCCAATGACCTACTCCCTAACCGTCGACCTCTCCTTTAGTTTCTTCCCCTTCATACCATTGCCACATTCTTTCCTTTCTACGTCTACCTCCTTCTCCAACAACATTTCTTCTCTTCTCCCTGATCTCCTACATCGACCATCTCCTCCAATGTCTCCACCAATTTTCCTCACTCCCTCTATACGTCTCCCATATGCTTCTCTATTATTTTAGCATGCCTATCTTCTCCTTATGTCCTTACTTCTCTCTCCCTGGGTCGCGATATAACTCCAAAAACAATGCATTACAATTTATAATTTACAAGCTAATAGCTACACCTGCACCACATGGCAATGCAATTATGCATATGTTTCCACTTTCCCCTTCTCTGCATGCGAGCATGGGTTTGAAATCATATGATAATTTTGTCTTCAAGGTTCAGGGAGCACTTGCAATGAATTTCTTTCTCAATGATTCCCGATTCCCATTACCAATTTTTCACCATCCAAGACTCCTGCAAAGAAATAAATGTTGATAAATTTACAGTGTGTGGACTGGGAGAAGTGAAGGCAAAAGAAGATTAGGTGAATTTAGATGGCAATTCGGTAAAGATTTAAAAACTTTGGCATACTATGGTGCTCTTTTAATAAATCTACAAGATTTAGTGTTATGGGGAGTCGGGAGTAGAGTGGTAAGACTGTTGTAAATTTGAATTGATCCTTGGCAATTTCATTGATTTAATGTCTATTGTGCTGGCAGCGTAATTGTCAATTGGTAGCTAGGGAAAAAAATTTAAATGTCAGACAGTTGACCACCGGTCCATCATTCAACCTCAAGGGCAAATAGGTAGCCTTTAATAAAAACTTAAAACGGGTACCTTTTTTTTCTAAACGTCAATATGATAGGCCTTTAAAAAAATTTCTGGTCCTATGTTACATTTAAAAAAAAATTGCCAATATTTTACGTTTATAAATGTAAAAAATGTTTAAACGGGGGTTAAATTTAACCCCTGATGGGGGGTCTAAAGCACACTGACAAGTATGGCTTCAAAATTATGGTGCACTTTAAAGCGCGCTCACTCGAAGCCATGTGTTTAGGTTGGTTCTCAATTTAACTAAAATTGAATTGTTAGTCTCTTAGGAATTTTGAAGGTTCTTTTTGAGACCTTAATTTTTTGACCCATTTTTCTATGTTGGTTTTCGGTCTAGCTAAATCCTGTGGGTTGTCACACTAATCAAAAGTGGTGGTGGCTCTTTTCTTTGTCTAGTTTCCAATTCATCTAAAATTTGTTAGTTTCCACATTAGAGAAAAGCAGTTGTTTCACTTTCTGTGTTGTTTCTCATTTGGTTGGCCCCTTTTTTCTCTTTTCTCTAATACTTCTATTTTTTTCAAGTCTTTTTACGTCCCCGATTAACCTTATCTTCTTCTATTTTGTATATCATAAAAAGAGACCCAAACTACTTGATATATCCAAACTAATTCCCACACTAATCAAAAATAAACTTACCTTAATCTAAACATATATTTTTTTTCCCATAATAATAGCTCACAATCCATATTAAATATATTTCAAAAAAAATTGAGACGTTATTAAGATATTGAATGGTAGCGTGCAGTCTTGAGTCTGCCAATCGGCTCATATACATTACTATTATTTAGGGCTTATGCTTGAGTTTATTCTATTCCTTTTAGGCTTATCCATAAAAAATGGAATACAATAAATGATAAATACCTTTTATATTGTTAAGATCTATTCCGCTTATCAATAGCCTAATAGAGGTAATTCTATGCGACATAGCCTTTAATTTGGACAAAACATTCGGGATGAGAACTTTTCTACTCTATCACAATTAATCTTTTATTGAAACATGTGGGAGTAATCTTAGCCCTTTTTTCTCGGGATGACTATTAGCCCTTTTAAACTCTAGTGGCCCCATTTTTATCTCTAATAAAGCTAAACACTTCAACTTTCAGGAAAAGGGATTTGGATTAAGAACGTCATTTCTTCAATGAATTCTTTGAAATATATCAGTATACTTATTTTTTGGGTGAAGATGTTACACTAATCAAAAATCTTATATTAGTACACTAATATTTGATCATGTGTTGATTGTATCATTAATGTGGAAGGATATGAGTTATATATAGAAGGCATTAGTTCTTGTTCTATTGATTATCCAAATGTAATCTTTAGTGTAGAAAGGATTTTATGACTCTAATGATAAAAGGATTTTATGATTTCAATGATAATAGACTCATTTACATTTACATTTATTGTAAATGTAATTATTAAGTTGAAGGCTTATACAGTGGGTGAAGTTCATAGATTTATTTCACAAAGAGACAAAATGACATATTTTGTTATAAATAGTTTAGTTTTGAATGATGATAGTTTGGAGGAGGTGGTGGTGTAGAGCGGTTTGGTAGTGCATAACACCATTTATATAAATTTCATGCCCAAACATGGAGATAAATGCATTTTTGTAGAGTATTGAAAGCGCAGAGGGGCTTTATGAGTCCGTTGAAATCCTTGACTGAAATGGGATGTGGTTCTGCTTGAGTTGAAACAGCTAAGATAAAAAAAATGGTAGAGATGTTGTTATTGGGCTGAGTTAAAGAAAGAAAAGAACATAGCTTGATATGGCAACAATGTTAATGTTTTTGGATGAAAATGCTACTTTAGGAGGTTCGAACCCTGGACGTGGT
>JARHVA010004039.1:1567500-1723918 GCA_037957365.1 Torreya grandis
GAGAAATAGAATGCCAAGGATGTGTCAATTATTGTTATCCTCTATACATCCATTGGAAAGAACTAGAATTTCTTTGAGAGTGATGTTATACTTAATATATCACACAAAATGAATGTGTAGCCTTATGTCTATAATGGATAGTAAACACTAATTTGGTTACATTAATATTAATATTACTATTATTTAGCACATACCTATATTGTGTATATTGACCTAATGCTAGTAAAATTCAATAGACACCCTACGATACACTGAATCTGAATCTTGATAAAGACTCACAGGGGTTACCACTCTATTGTATTGTATGTAATATTAATTCTTTGCATAAATTTGTTTACATTTCTTCTTGTTAAATGGTTAAGGATTAAGAACATGATTAGTGGTTTAATCCTTCTTTCAATGTCATACCTTTATGAATCCATAACTATTTTTAGAGTCAAAGCCACCTTTTCATGCCTACTAGTAATTACTTCTAAAAGTGACAATAAATGATGTTTGAGTCAATTGATACCAAAAACCTTTCAGTTGCTCCTTTGTAGATAGTGTTAACCTATTTTTGAATTGCAACAAATTGATCTTGACTCATATTGAAAAAATATTGTGATCATTCATATGAAATTGTTGTATCCAAATAGAGAGTAAAATTTCATATATTAAAAAGTCATCTTATTGATAGATTATTTTGTAAATAAATTTTCAAAAAATGTTGGTGTTGGTTTGTGGTGTGTATCGCTAGGTGTGTTACAATTTTTTTATTACTACCATTAGTATCTGGTGAGGTCAGAGGAAGAAGAATTGGGGGGCAGGTAAGAAGGCTTGCTCAGATAGTTAGATTCCAATGCATTGCATAATTTATTCCTATCCTCAATAGATATCCTAAAAGCCTTTCAAAATTAGGGGTTCATGATGTAATACATCAACTCCCAAGCACCGAACTATGAAGTCAATATCAATGATATTTTCATGCAGTGAAAATAAGAAACAACATTTTAAATCATGTTGGAAAAATTGATAAATGAAGCCATAGAAAAAGTGTTTCACCTTCCAAATATGTGCTTTGTGTCAGGTAATAATTTTTTCAGCATGAAAGCCACATCAACTACTTATGCACTCTTATCATCTACCACTAGTCTCATCATCCGCTTCACCCACATCCCCAGGTGTGGGTTCTTGATCTTTGTTTCCATTATGTTTGAAAATATACCCCATATGACTTCTATAGTACATCTAGGAACCTATAACTTGGCTGCAATGTAGGACTCATCCTCATCACCCATTCAACCTCCATAAGAAACTAGTAGGAAAAAAAATGGAGAAAGGGAAAAGTTAGGATGAAAACTTCAAACCATCAACAAACAACTAGATACAGGAAACATAATTATTATATCACATCCTAAACTTTTATTTAAAAAAGAGAAGATGAATAATAAATGTAGGAAGAAAGCCTACTTAGGGTACGAACTAGTCCAAAAAGGATGCCACACTCCCTAGATAAATCCTTGGTTGTGAAATTAAAAAAACCTAACTTTCTAGTCTAGATAAGTGAAATTACCAATGATTTCAAACTATAAAGAATATGGTATTTCCCTGAGAGAATTCAAATATTAAAGGAAAACACAAACTACCCAAGCTTTAAATAGTAACATTCACTTATTTATGTTGGCTCTATTATCTTCTTGAATAAAGCAAATGAATTGGTTTTAGGGAGAATAAAGGAAGGGTAAACAAAAAATGACAACATGGCATCTTATTTTTGGGGCATATACATCCATGTCATAAACATTAAGTTATTAATATATTCCTGTTACGTGGTTCGAAAAGTAGGGACAGGTGAGAGGCAAGGAGGGCTTGCCTTATACAAATTAGAGCTAAATAAGCTTCAAAACGTTGGGCTAAACCTCGATTTCCACATACACACACACACACACACACACACACACGAAGATGAGAGATTGAGTCACAAAATTTTATTCATGAATACTAAGAAAATTAAATGAAATAAGAAAATGCCAAACAATTAAACCTAAAATAATTGAGAAGAAATACCCTTAATTAAATGAAAAAAATATAATCAATTTATTACACAAATATATTCTAATTTAAGACATAAATTAAACTTTATTCTATTAAAATCAAATTCCATGTCACTATTATTAAAGATTCACCTAAAATTTAATAGATTATCTTAGAAGGTGTTCACATGCAAGTGAATTTCTTAAAGGATTATTTTGGACATTCTCCAACATTGTTTGAAACGAGAAATAGATAGATAGATATATTCCTAATGGAATTCCACTTCATCCTCTTTTTTGAAAAAAAGAAAGAAAGAAGCAGCCAAATATTTTACACAGATAGATATATTCCGCATGGATTTCCACTAAATCCTTCCTTAAAAAAAAAGCAGCCGCCAAATTTTTTTTAATGTATTTTTCAACATTATTTAGGTTTGTAATGAAACTGAGTCAGTCTTATAAATGTCCATAGAAGGTGGACCCAATATAAAAGCTACCATAAAAATCCATATAAAAGGTATTTGAAAGACTTCTACTGTTTTAGTCTATTTCACATATACAGTGAATGAATATAACCACATATTTTTGCAAATACATATTTGATTCAAGGAGGCATATGGGAAGAGAAATACAAATTATAAAACTATATTTATCCTCCTTCAAGTTAAAAACACTTTGAATGGTTGTGAACTTTTACAAACATATCACATTTTTATAGCTATTCTTTCTGAAATCACAGGTTCCAGTGACGCCATTCAGTTTGCAAACACATTATTAAGTGCAGCATTGGCAATTAAATGCAAATCATCATTGCGGTAGATTTCACATACCAGCTAATAATGATAATACATTGAAATCATCAACGCTGCCCTTAATGATGCATTTGTTAACGAGAACTTGTTGAAATTGTCTAGTGAGATGAAAGCATTGAGAAGACGCCAGAGATTTATAAGTGGGGACTGGAAGTAAACATTTTAAATTGTCAACTTGTGTAGTATAGGATAAAAGTGCAGGCAATGCGAGGGAGGTTGGTCTTGTTCATCGTAGTACTAACCAGTATTAGTACTAACCAGTATTGTTGGTATGTTTGGTCTCGTTCATGGTACTACTAACTAGCATGGGTAGTAAGTTTGGTGTCGTTCATTGTACTACTAACTAGCCTTGGTAGTAAGGTTTGTCTTTTACATTGCAGTACTAACAAGTATTGGTAGAACAATTTTTACTGAAAATGTTTATTTTGTATAATTAATGAGCTGCACATGGTCTTCCTTTTCATGCAATCAAATAGTTTTAAATTTAATATTATAAAACTTTAATTATTTCGATAGGGGTTTATTTATTGGAATCAGTGTTTCATTCTATCTTTGATTGATGATTCATATTTTAAATTGAAGGATGAATATGATCACTTTCTTTTATTGCTAACATATTGTAGAGGGTGGTTGGCCCACATTGCTAGGACAAAAGTCTATGAGTAAGGATACGTTTTTGTAATGGTGACCATGGGTTAGCTACATAATTGTGAGTAGTCAATATAAGGAATGGCATGTGAACCTTTTGCTATATTGGCAAGTCTGTTTTGTGGATATTTATCTGCTACATTCGAAATCATTAATTATTTTTGTGTTGGAATTTAAAACGTATGTTAGGATACAAAGATCCATTTAATATATTATTAACAAAAATTAATGCTACCATCAATGACATCATTAAAAAATCTAATATATATATGAGTTCATCATCTATGTGAAAATTTGTTTTGATACCTTAAGGCACATAGGGTAGGGATTGGGCATGAAGTCATTATAAGGTGAGTTATGTTGGAATCAAAATCTCTGTGCGAATGTGGTGAGGATATGTTTGTTAACTTAGTTTCATTTTTGGCACTAGTGTCAATTTCTCTAATCAATCAATTTATTTGTGTCATAAACTTCTATATCGGTCTATAGGGTTGTGATTTTATTCTTTTCAAAGCCATGTTATGTAATTAGAAGGTGTTTGGGGTTATCATTAAATCAAGGTAATATGTGTCCTTTGAATGACACAAATAATTTGATGTCTAACTTTATTTTCTTATTATGTTAGATTTTTTGTCATCATAGAATCATTGGATTCTTGTAAATAAAGTTGTGTGAATGGTTTATGGTTCTTATTAGGGTTTATGTAAAAATAAATTGTGTATTTGAAACATTTTATTATTTTAATAGCTTGACATGCATATACTAGAGATTGACATGTAGCCATTATAACGTAATTAACACTCAAATCACCATATTTGCATGAAAGTCATGAATTCTTTTTTTTTCATGTTTATGGTTGACATTGATGTCAGTTTTTTTAAATCTATACATTTTTTCTTGTCATAAACTTCTATATATGTCTATAGGGTCATGTTTTCATTCATTCTAAAGTCTAGTTCTTTCATTAGATGGTAAGATTTGTACTATGAATTAAAAAAGTCATGGTTATGTGTTGATTGTTTTATAGTACTATGTTGTTTGATGCTATGGAATCATTAACTTCTTGTAAACAAAGTTGTGTTAATGGCTTATGGCTTAATCTACTAGAATTCACCCTCTTTTATGTACTTAATCAATGGCCCACATTTTAAGTTGAAGGGTTAGAAGTAAATTGGTGAGGATGCATTTGTTGTCGGTGACCAGATGCCCTGTATGCAATGGTGAGTGGTAAATTAATGGAAGCAATGGCTTAGTTGCCTTTTGTGATGCTTAAAAGTCTATTTTATGTATATTTATCTATTGTGTTCAATGTTATTCCTTTTTTATGTTGGATTTAAATGTGTATGTAACAACGCTAAGGATTTTAAAAAAATATATGAACCTAAATTAATTATTACATTAATATATTAAAATAAATCTAATTTTTATATGATCTCTTCATCTATGAGATTAAGTTTACCAGTTTATTTTGTTTTAAAATGCCATAGTTTTTATAGCTCAATGTACATAGGCTATAGATTGGGCATGTTTTCATTATCAGGTGTGTTAATCCCGAATCATTATCTCTACATGAATGTTGTGGGCAAGTACACAAAGTTGGGGGGGCAAAAAGGGGCCTACTCGTAGACATAATTTTCTTACAATTTTAGAAATATGAACTTTTGTAGATAATTCGAGATATCTACACTCCAAATTTGAAGATAGTGTAAGAATATGAAGAGGAACTCCTATTTTTTTAAAATAAAATAGAGAAGATAGGTCATGATGTGAATAATTTTTTGAGCAACATTTAATATTCTTTGAAATACTTTGAGAAAAATTTAGATAAGATATTCTAGTTTGTGACTTATATATTTTTATATTTTTTCAATGAATACTTTTTTTCTATGAATTTTACAAGAAAATAGATCCAAAAAAATTGAAAGAAACATGGATAGTGATCTGTGTGACACACCTAACTACCTCAAATAAAGATGAAAATCATTTTTTTTGAATGTGTGTAGAATTAGGCCTAGTTTGTGACCATATAACATTTTTTACACTTAGATCAATGAAAAATAAATTACATAAACCATGTATGGGCATGTATATTTGTTGCATGTGGTGGCATAAAAATAGTATAGTTAAAAATCAACATAGTTTGAAAACTTAAATTAGTCCTTTTGGTTCGATCGAAGAGCCCATTCCATGCTTTCCCGCAATGCTATAACATTATACATAATATATCAGCCTTGAATGAAGTCTATTTTTCCAAGCTGAATGATTAATGGTAGCATATACATAAGGTGAAGAGCCAAAGCCTTGGTAATGATTTTGTAAGAGACGTTAAGTGATAGGATACCAATAAAAAAGAGTTTGGGATCATTAGGTTTTAGGATGAATTTGATATGTCCTTTGTTGATGGATAAGACCAAAGTCTGTGAGTGTAAGGATTCAAAGTATACCTAGTAAAGGTCATCCCCCATAGTATCCCACATTTTCTTGTAAAATTTGTACGGGAAGCCATCATATCCTAGGTATTTTTCATTGGCCATGTACATCAAAGCTTCAAAGAGATCCTCCAAATAGAGGAGCTTGTCATAGGATATCACTTGGGTGGATGAAACTTTATTGGGAAACACTAAGAGGCATTGGTTCAGGGCCTAATGATTTTACATAGATAGAAATTGGGTAGAAAAGACTTGTCAAGAATGTTTGGAAAAAGCCTTGAACTTCTCAGGTGTCTCCATAAATAATTTTCAATTATCTTGAAAGGCTACCGTTTTCTAGGTAGTGGAGTTGGCCTTGAACATGTGGAAGAATTCCTTGGAGACTCGACAATCCCTAAAAATTAATTGAAATTAATTATTTTTTGAAAAACCTTATCTAAAATTTAATGCAGTGTTGTCATGTTTTACTTAAGAAAATACATGAAATAAAGATTGGGATATAAATAAATTTTAAATATTTATGATAAAAGGTTATATATATTTAAGAAAGCTTATTAATTAGGTGATACACTCAAATTAATGAAAAAGTGAGAACTATAGTATGTTATAGGTACTAACCAAAAAAATATGTCATCACTATGAGAAACCTCTATATTACAATCAATGTATCTATAATTTTGAGTCTCCACCAATTATTTATAGCTTCATCTTCACCTTCCCTAACTCTAACATATAATATTCAAAATGTGTGCTTGTATATAAAGGAAAAACATACCATAGTATTGATAACTTTCCTTTAATTTTGCCTACTAATATGTGCACAATATTCAAAAGCTTTTTTCTTAAAATAATAAAATATGTGTTACATAAAATCTTAGAGACTTTTTAAAATATACCCACTAGGATAATAATGTAAAAGTTTGGACAAAAAAGTAAAAAAATAAAAAATAAAACATTTTTTTTACCTCATTTTTACAAAGTTTGAATGAACTTATAGGAACTATTTTTAATGGAGATGAATAGTGATGTAGAAAAAGAGGTTGAACTTATGAAGGCCATAACATTTTATTCGTAGCTTTGTTTGAACCCATCTTCACACTAGAAAAACTATCTGAAAAAGTTCAATGCAGCCATAATCCACCCGTCTAGTTATGAGATGTTTTTGATATTTTTGGAGGCCATATGTGACCATCTAAGGGTCCAAAATTATAGTTTAATAATATTTTTGAGTTTTTTCTAAATTTCTAAATTGTTTATTTTGTAATTGGACTTGAACTTCAGTTAAAATTTGTCTGATAGGTTAATTTTAGTGATTAGTTTATTTTTGGATATTTTTAGAGCTACATGTGCTTGCATACGAAACTTATTAAAAATAACAATTACTAAAAATAACAAGTTGAGTTCTATTTATTTTTAGAGTTTCAAATTCTACATGTCAACTCCAATTTTGAGTTGAGTCTAGTTTATGCATAGTTTTTAATTATTTAAATTTTTTAATACAAATCAATACAGGTTATTATTTTATAAACTTTGCCTATTGGAAATTTTATGATAGTGATAATATTTAGTTTCATTTTTTGGTACCATAGTAAGTTTGAATCTTGGATGTGTAAGATATGGTGAGAGGATGAGGAGGAATCACTCAGATAAACCATCCTATGTAAGATTTATAGAGGTAAGTAGAATAATTAATTGAGTTTATTTTGAATCAAAGATAAAGGAGAGAAGAAGATTATGTACAAGGTGACAAATTTCATGAAGAATAAATTATGCAAGAGGATAAAAAAGAAGAGATGACATCAATGGAAAAGAGGATGGTTAAAACTTTAGAAAGAAGGAACAAAGGAATCAAGGATAACATTCTAGATTATGGATGATCTATAAAATCATAAGAGTTGATAGATTGGATGAATAACATTAAGAATTTTTTTGAATGGATAACTGTGAGAGAAGACAAGAAGATAAAGTTTGCATGAATGAAATTGAAGGGTCATGTAATGATTTAGTGGGATCACTAGTAGAAATAAAGATAAATAAAATAAAAAGATGAGGTCAAATCATGGAAAAACATGGATAAGAAATTGATGGAAAATTTTCTTCCTGTGGACTATGCACAAATCCTATACAAAAGATTTCAAAATTTGAGGCATAAAGATCATAGTATACAAGAGTATACAAATGAGTTTACAAGATTTTCATATGCGTGGAACATGATGAGATCAAAGTGCGGATGGATACAAGGAATGTAAATGGTTTGAAGTTTTTTATTCAAGATGAATTAAGCATGCATAGAATACATTGCATGGAAGAATTTTATTAATTAACATTGAAGGTAGAAGTAAAACAAAATAGATATAATTTTAGAATAAAATATATTGGACCAAGAAGAGGACAATCCCCTCCTATAATGGGATGAGATGGATTTAATAAAAATAGAGGTTGGTTTAATACCACTAGAAGAGAATTATCATGTGGTGCAGAAAGACAAGAATATAATATAAAAGGGTTTTAACACCAGCAAAGAGGAAGAGAATTTCAAAGAGGATAAATTTATGGTGGTGGTAGAGGATGGTTTCTAAATCAACATGGGTTTTATGTTTTTTACATATGTGGAAAAGAATTCCATAGAGTGTTTGAGTGTACACACTACCAAGATAAAGAAATGAGGCAATAGGATCAACCCAGAGTGAATTTGGTTGAAGTTAAAATAAAAGAGCAAAATATTGAAGTTGTAGTAGCACATATTGGATAAAAGCTCATGATGATAATAAAAATGATTGATCCAAAGAAAGATCATGTGCATAATAAGGTGGTGATGAATGGTTGTGAATAAATATAGTTTGAACAAGGTATACTTTAGGAGGTAAGATATGCAAAGTAATTATAGATGGTGGTAGTTCTAAAAATATGGTTTCTAAAAATATGATTGAGAAACTAGGTTTACAGTGTGAAAAGCATTCTAATCCTTGTTTTATTTCAAGGTTTTATAAATGGAATGAATTTATAATAGATAAAATGTGCTTAATCAATTTTTTTATGTGTAAAAATTACAAGGACAAACTATGGTGTGATGTTATAACAATAGTTTCATGCCATGTATTATTGGGAAGGCCATGGTAGTTTGATATAAAAGTAATTCATGATGGAGAAAAGAAAACATATTATTTATTGAAAGGTGGTATGAAGGTATCTTTGTTACCTCTTAAAGAAGAAAGGTAGGCTAAAAACATGTTGACTATAAAATAATTTATCAAAGATATGAAGATGACATATTTATTCTATGCATTAATAGTGAAGAAAGAAGACACATAAGTGGTAGAAATAATAGTATAAGCATAAATAATGTTGAAATAAAATTCATTTATTATAAGTAATGAATTAACAAATGGTTTACCACCAAATTTAGATATTTAGCATCATACTGATTTGATTCTAGGATCAACACTACCCAATAAAGCAACTTATAGGATTAATCCAACATAACATGCATATTTGAATAAGCAGGTTACTGGATTAGTGAGCAAAGGTGTAGTAAGAAAGAGCATGAGTCCTTGTGCACAACTAGTGTTGCCAACTCCAAATAAATATGGAGGGTGGATGATGTGTGTGGATAATAGATAAATCAATAAAATTAATCAAGTACAAGTTTCTTATTCTTTGTTTAGATGATATGATGGATTTTCTTACATGATCAAAATATTTTATCAAAATTGATCTAAGGAGTGGATACTATCAGATTCATATTAATGAAGGACTTGAATGGAAAACAACATTCAAGGCTATAAATGATTTATATGAGTGGATGGTGATGCCATTTGGGTTATCTAATGCACCCAACAAATTTATAAGGGTGATGAACATACTGCTATGATGATATAGTAGTAAGTTTGTGGTGGTTTATTTTAATGATATTTTAATATTTATTAAGACTCAGGAAGAACACATAAATCACTTGATAATGGTACTAGAATTGTTAAGAAAAGATAAGCTCTATTTGAATTTGAAGAAGTGTAGATTTATGCATAATACTTTGATATTTTTAGGATTTATAGTTTCAATAGATGTTGTAAGAATGGATGAATAAAAAGTAAAGGCAATTATTGAGTGGCTGATCCCAAAAAGTGTCACAAAGGTAAGATGTTTACATGGTTTATCAAAATTTTATAGAATGTTTATTAATAATTTTAGTATTCTTGTTGCACCAATAATAAATTGTATGAGAGAAAAATAATTTGCATGGACAAGGGAAGCAACAAAAAACTTTGAGTTGTTGAAGAAGAAAATTATAGAAAAGCCTATTCTAACATTACCAAATTTTATCAAAGTGTTAGAGGTTCATTGTGATGCTTCGTTTGTGGGAATTAATGTTGCGTTAAGTTAATAACGGAAGGCAATAACATATTTTAGTAAGAAATTGAATGAGGTAAGAATAAAGTATTATACATATGATGCTAAATTTTATACCATTATTGAGCATTAAGACATTGGAGGAATTACTTAATACCTAAGGAGTTTATCCTATTTACCGATCATGAGGCTTTGAAGTATGTGAACACTCATGATATGTTAAATAGTAGGCATGAAAAGTGGGTGTCTTTATTGCAGGGTTATACTTTTGTGTTGAAACACAAATCATGAAAATGTAATTAGGTAGTTGGTTCTATAATTATGAGAGTGGGGTTGATAACTACTATGGTGAGTGAAGTAATTGGATTTTAATTTATTAAGGAATTATATGATATTGATCCATATTTTTAAAATATAGTTGAGCAATGCATGAATCCACTGATAGGTGATACAAGTAATGTTTATAAAGAGTATATTATGTAGGATGGTTATCTCTTCAAAGGGAAACAATTATGTATTCTAATTTGGTCTCTAAGAGATAATATTATAAGAGAATTACATAATGGTGGTTTGGATGGACATTTTTATACAACAAAGATAAAAATTTGGTGTAGGAGAAGTATTTCATCTATGTATTAACTAAATACCACCTTTAGATAATTCATCGGTAATCTTGTTTCTCTCTATAGATATGCTAGAAGGTCACATTAGTAAAAAGAGATTTTAAGGAGTTAATCTCTTTTGAAATAAACTAGATTTGTATATTGTCCATCTAAAACACACCATTCACATAATTTATCATAAATTTAGAGTCATCAAATAGCTGTAGATGGGTAACACCCCTCTCAGCAATAAGCATCAAATATAATTTTACAGCCATAAGTTCAGCATAGTTGTTTTTAACACTCCCCAATATTGCTTTAAACTTCACCAAGTGTTCTTATTTAAAGAATAACATACCTCTAGCACCACATACCCAAGGTTCTCCTTGTGCCACCCCATCAAAATAAATCCAAGCCCCTATTTTGTCGATGAACTCTTCAACACTTTGTCTAGTAGCTTTGTCTCTCTTCAATTGAGTAAATTTTTTAATGATGTTAAAACTTTGGGAAGCTGACTGGTAAGGTGATATGGTCTTATAATTAAAAATTCAGGCATTTCTGGATAGACAAACTACCTAGAGAACAAGGACATGTAAAGCTTTGAACTCTTTATAATCAAGATTTCATATCCATATAAAGAGAGCTTCATCTATATTATCACCATTCCATATAATTCACTTACCAGTAAAAATCCCAATCCCCCTCCAGACTTGACCAATATAATCACATGTGAGAAATAAGTGATTAACATTTTCATCACAAAACTTACATAAAGGGAATTTATTTAGACCAATTCATCCCCTCTTTTGTAAGTTTTCCCAAGTTAGAATCTTGTTATCGAGAACCAACCACAATAATATACGACCTTTCATAGGGCACCTCAACTTTCACAAAATTTTCCACCACCAAACCTGTACATTCACCTGATAAACATTATAAATAGATTTATACCCTAAATTTGGTGTGTCTATGACATCAATTTGAATTTTTGACCAAATTATCTCATCAAGAACATTTTTTAATCTGACATGACATATTTTTAGAATTCTAATATAGTCATCCCGTGTCTCTTTCTCAACATCTTCTAGACCCAACAGCTCTACTAATTTCCATTCTTGACTCCATATAGTTATGAGATTTGTATCAACTACCTGAGAAAGGTAGAAAATGCCCTTCCCTTTAAGTTGTTCAATAAGTATGTTTGGAAGTATATAAGCGTCATCACATCCAAACTAGGGATCTTCCCCCACTCTAAGTGTCTCTCTGTCACCCACTTTCCATACTAACCACCTATCTATAATTTGGAAAGGAGAGACCATAGCCTTCCAAAAAATACAGCCATTCCTATGGGAATTTTGCAGATTATGAATCCAATAAATCAAAGTAGAAGATTTTATATATTTTTGTAAGATAAACCCACACCATATCCTTCTTCTACTAATGAACCTCCAAACATTTTTTTCTGCCAAAGCACTAACAAACATGTGTGGATTTTTAAGACCCCACCCCCCCATCTTCCTTAGGTAAAGCAATCCTTTCCCATTTCAAAAGGGGTATGCCCTTCTTGTCATTACTACCCAATCATAAGAACCTAAAACTAATTTATCTGAACTTCTCCAAAATCTCTTGAAGAATAAAAGTTAGAGACATCTAGTACACCGGAATAGCTTCCAAAATGGTTTTGACCAAGTGAGTCTTCCACCCCTAGAGATCCACCAGAAATACCATGTAGATAACCATTTCTCAAATTTGGCAATAAGCCAGTGCCAATCCTTCTAACTATAATCATTAGGTTTAATAAAAAATCCAAGATACTTAAGACCACTTTGAAGATCCACCTGCTGAAAGGAAAAAAGTTGTGATAAAAACCCCTTACCCAACTTGCTAATACCACAAAAAGATACAATAAATTTGTTAGTGTAAATCTTCATTATAGTAGCCAAGTAATATAGATCCAAAATTTCCTTTAACTTGCATTCATCCCTTCTTGATCTATCATAGAGTAACAAAATATCATCAACAAATAATAAGTGAGTCAAAAATAAAAAGTCTCCCATCTTAATGCCCTTGAAACCACCAATATTTTAAGCTATAATAATAGCCCTACTCAAACATTTAGCCGTGAGAAGAAAGAGTAACGGAGATAATGGACAACCTTGCCTCAGTCTTCTACTAGGTCTAATGAAATTAGTAGAAGCCCCATTGATCAGTGTGGAAAAATAAATAATTGTTAAGTAATTCATCACCCAGTTGATAAATTATAAACAAAAGCCAAGATGCAACATCATAAGCCAAAGATAAAACTAATGAACTCTATCGTATGAATTTGAGAAATAAAATTTAAAAACCATAATAATAATTTGCTTAGATTTAATCAAATGTAAAGCCTCTTGAGCCACTCCAACAACTTCATGTATCTGGCATCCAGATAAGAAGCCAAATTGTTCCTATGATATGGTGTTCGATAATAGTGATTTCATCATTTTTGCAATAATATTTGAAATGATTTTTTAGATACAATTACACAAAAAAATAGTTCTATACTCCTCAAAATTAGTGGGATTAGCTAATTTAGGTATCAAAGCAATGAAAGTTGAATTAAAGGTAACAAACATTCTTCCTTGAGATTTGGATTCCTTGATAACTTTTAGTAAATCTCTTTCAATAAGCTCATAAAAACTAAAACAAAATAAAATAACCCATCTAGCCCAGTACTTTTATCCTTCTAAAAACTATGAAAAACCTCCTATAGTTCCTCCTTAGATACTTTAGCCATAAGACTTTCATTAGCCCCATCGTTCACAAAACTGGGAAAAAAAGTAGTCATTTTGATCACCTCAACAATAGTCACCCTACTCTCCTCATATGTTTTTCCAAAATGATCCTTACCTAAATTTACAATATCAAAAAAAAATTATGATGATTCCCAAATTGATGAAATTTTTTTCATATTTTTATCCCCACAAGCTAACCAAATAGCTCTACTTTTTAACCTCCACTCAGCTTCTTTGACATCTAACAACTTCCTTTTCCTTTGTTCTAATTAAAAGACCTCAACCTTTTCATCTTGATTTTCAAAACCTGACAAATCTTTTTGACTCCATTGTTCTAATAAGTGTTCAACCTCCCTTTAACTCCTCATCTTTTTTCCTTTTTTTAGCGACCTAACAAGAAGCCAATTTTTTAATCAGCTTCAAGTTTTTTTTAAATTGAATTCTTGTAGATAAGTTCAAATCCTCCTAATATAGAATCTAGATGTCTTTAATACTAGAAACAAAATTTGAATTTTTTTACCATTCTGAGTTTAGTTTAAAAGGACTAGGTGGTTTTTTCACCCCTAAACTCAAATCCAAAAAAACTAGAAAGTGATCAAAATCACCTCCATTTTCAAGCCATTATCTAATTCTAATTTGTTTTAAGGAGAAGTTTTTAGTTATAATAAATCTATCCAATCGCTTAGTAATCTGATCATCACCAACCCTCTTGTTCCTCCAAGTAGGACACATTTTAATAAGAGTGACATCAATTACCCCAAACTCTTCAAATATTAAAATAAAAAATATAGATAATGGATCAACTTGAGCATGTAGACCCCAAAATTTAGCTTTACCTAAAGTAAGATTTAAATCACCACCTACTATAGCCCTGTTATATCTCAACATGTCCATATCAAAAAAATTATCCCATTACATAACTCTTTTAATGTAAGGACCATAGATGTTCAAAATAGTCATCTGTTTACCAATCTCTTTATAGAATAGCTCGATACCTAAACCAGACTTGAAAGCCCATGAGTTTGTACAAAAATAAGCCCTAGATTACAACCTAGTGATCAGTCCCCCTGATTGACTAATAGAATCTAGGTACATTGATTCCTAACCACATAAAGACTTTTTCAATTATATACAAATATTTCTCCCTTCACAAGTAATCCCCTATAACAATAAGATATCATGATTGTGAACTTGGATCAATATTTTCAGGGCCAGTTTTTTGGAGCGATGTCTCAGCCCTCTAATATTAAGAGAAATGCAAATCATTTTGAAACTTGTCTAAGGGGTTAATTTGCTCTAATAACCCCTTTGATGTGAGATTATTTAACTTCAACTACTTCTATGGAAGCCTTCTCTTTTGCAATTGATATGTGAGACTTTCTTCCTCTCCCCTTTTGATCCCTACCTCATTTGGTATTTGCACTTATTCCACTGACAAATTTCTCTCCAACAACCACTTTAGCTACTCTTTTCCTTAAGTTATAAAAGGTCCCATCCCTTCCTTATTACTAGTATCCAATTTATCAAGTGGATTCTCCCCTTCGATTACTATTGGAAAATATATAGAGTTGTTCCTATATTCATCCATATAATTAGAGGGTGAGTCATATATAGTGTCTCCTACCTCTCTTCTAGAACTCATGGCCAAGCTTGTAATAGACCTATCCTTAACTACATTCAATGCCTAAAAATCTCCCACCTTAGTATTAGATTTTAAACAATCATTAGAAACCACATAATGTATTGCATTTCCTAATGCAAAGTTTACAAATCCTTCCTTAAAAGGGCCAACATGTGAATTTATAGTAAAAGGTTCATCATCCTTTGTATTTTCACCCAATGGATTAGTGAAACGAAATTCATTGATTATAGACTCATTCAGTACTTTTTCTATTTGTACTTGTTCTAAAACCACTTGCCTTTTAGTATCTTGTGACACATCCTAAGCCTCATATTTATCTTGTGGAACAACCTCATTTCACTAGAAATACTTCTTTTTGAAGGGAAAGTTACATTTAACCACCATAAGTCCCTGTTGATGGCATCTAAAACATCCGAAGGGTATCCCTTGATAATTAAGTTTTTGAAACCATAAATGACTACCTTTTTGAAGGGTAAATTCACATAAAATCATTCACGAAGATCTATACCAACGAGAATCTTAGCAACTGACATAAAACTAGATTTAATAAAAATCAGATCAACATCCATGAATTTTCCAAGTGTGTTCCCAATAGCTTTGAATACATCCAAAGACCATAAATCAACTGGGAGACTAGGCAATTTTACCCAGATAGGCATCGAATCCCATTGCCAACAATGTTTTAAAATGCTTTCCACATCATCCATTTCTTGAAAATGAAAACCAATCTAGCCCCTTGCTAACAAAAAAATGATGGTGAGTAGCCGAGAATGATTTCCCAATTTATAAATATCCATTCTTGGAGGGTCCTCTCCCCCCTTCTTCGGCCATAAAATCTACCAACCAAATTTTTATTAGCCATGGAAACCACCTCGTTCATCTAAATATCCTCCCGCAACACAAGTTTTACTAGATAAACATGAGATTTTAGACATCTCTTCTTTGGCTTCTTCATTGTGTTAAAGTCCTTCACTATATGAGTGAAAATTTCCCTTCCCTCATCCTTGTATTTCCTAATACTATAAATTGGATTAGTGACCTATTTGACAAATTGTTCCTTACCCAGAGACTGCTTATTACTAATAGTATCCACAAATATTAACTCTTATGACTACCCCATATCACCATATATCCAAATATTAACCACCTTAGTTTTATCCTTTGACACTTGAGGCTCATCTATCTCATTCTAAACATAATTCATACAAAATATATTCAAAAATCCTTGGGTTTTAGTAGTATCTAGCTCCACCCCTTTTGGAACTCAGATTTGTTTCAGAGCTGTAATTTTAAAGGAGTTACATAATTGTTCACAAAAATTGTTAACCTGACTGACTTCCCCTCCAATCCTCTACAAATCAGACTATATAGAAGCTCCAACACCTATCTTTAAAATACCATAATGATGATCCTTCCAATCCACCTTACCCAGGTTATGAAAAATGGGTGGAGCCCATAGAGCCCTCCCCTTACCAACATTAAGAGATTATAGTATTAGATCTACAACACCATTAGAACTATTTTACTTTATGTTCCAAATTTGAGCACCCTCATTAGGATCATTTGAATAGTCAATTTGATAAATATACATCTTTATGGTTCTGCTAACATAACCCTCTTCTCTAACTTATGAAGTTAAAATATCACATGCTATTCCTTTGGATGCAATGCCCCAAAAAATTCCACTTCGAAAGTTTGAAAATGTCTACCTAGGTCATTTTCATAGAACCCATTTGTCCATCTTTCTAGGAAAAAACAAATAACAAA
Organism: Torreya grandis; assembly: GCA_037957365.1. Lineage (NCBI taxonomy): Eukaryota > Viridiplantae > Streptophyta > Pinopsida > Cupressales > Taxaceae > Torreya > Torreya grandis. Next base: position 1,584,534 of record JARHVA010004039.1, read on the forward strand.
GTGTTTTGGCTCCTTTCTAAACCAAACTGGATTCACTAGGCTACTTCACTGCTCAAAATCCAAGCAAAGTAAAATGTAAAACCTAAAAATTGCAAAGCCTAGGCCAAACTGAAGTTACAAAAGTACATGGCTTCACACACTAAGTTAAGTAAATAAATCATAAAAAATTGAAAGTCTACAAATGTCAAGACCAAATTGAGATTATGAAGTTGCTTTACTTCACAGACCAAATCAAGTAAAGTAGAAATACTAAAATCTTCAAAAGCTAAGACCCAATCATGGTTAAGAAGAAGCTTTACTTCATAGATCTAATCAAGTGAAGTAGTTTGAAAAGTTTGAATGTCACTACAAAAGATAAACTAGACTTTTGGCATATATTAACTTAAGCTAAGAGTTTTCCTCCTTTCTAAACCATCTCAGAGTCTCAAAATAACTTTACTTCACAAAGCCACCAAAAACTAGCTGAGGGACATGAAAAACCTGAAGTCTTCACATCCAAGACCAATTCAGGTTTACAAATTTACTTTATTTCACAAACAAACCCAAGTAAATTAAGTCAAATACCCCAAAAGCTTCACCAATTCGAGGTTCCAAGGAAGCATTACTTTGCTGACCAAAAAAAATCAAAGTAAAATAAAGAGTCTGAAGACTACGGAGGTCGAGAAACAATTGATAATATGTAGTTTCTCAACTTTGCAAACCAAAACAAGTGAATTATAAAGAAAATCTTGAGAAACTCCACAAAAGGTGACCGAGGGTTTTAACAAAGCAAAAATTAAAAAAAAATAGGAACCAAGTAAAGTATTTTGGAGAACCCAAAAGTCAATAATGCTTTACCTAGAAACCATTTCATTTGTCACTCAGGATCCCTAACTTAGTTTCTACCCTTGCGGATCCCAAGAAATAAAGTACATGCTTTTGGAGTGATTTTGAAACCAGTTCTTCCCAACCCTAGACCTGGTGAGAGGAGAAACACCTTATAGGTTCCTCCCTAACCAAAGTTGCATTTTACATCTAAATTTTTATTACATGTGAAATGGTCACCTACCAAATATTATCTCCACCAAAACCTCATAAAATCTCCTATCTTCTCCTCATAGGCTAAATGTCTATGTTTTGTTGCATCCACAAAGGTAAACCTCTTCCTTTGCCCTAACTTCCTTTGTTTCCCTAACTCTCTTCCTGGATTCTATTTTTTGATGTATGAATAAAATCTTTGGCCTCTTCTACTATTAATAGCTTATATTGTCCTTCATATTTGAGCTCTAAGTGTGACAAACTCTTCTTTTTGTCCCTCACCACCACCTCTACAAAACCTTTGATGGCTCACCAATGAACCTGCTCCTCAAAAAACTCATGAAAGTCCCACTATAACTCTCTCCCCTTGCCCTAACTACGTTTGAGTGCATGTTCCCTAGATTTCTCTTTTAAACACATTATATTATTTCACTCTTTGATTAATAAATCATTTGGGACACATTAAAAATATATAAGACTTCTAGTTCCTATAATAAAGGATTTACAAATCCCTACAAACTCTCAACCACTTACCCATTTAACAATAATATATTACAAAATCACTTTGTAATATATATCTAATAACAAACACTATATGTGATAATATAACATCTTATCGTATTATCCATATAGTTATATACTAACCAATTATTATTTACCTCTTGGTAAATATCAAAACTTACACGATGTAAAAGCTAATTCCTCACATTCCCCCCCCCCCATAGTTTTTACATGGTGTAAAAACATTCACACTCTCACTTGCAGTATGCTCACCTCTTATAACATGCCCTATTTGGATTATGACCTTGAGATAAAGAGAGCCTCACTCCTCTCATGGTTTTACAGGTTTATCATAAACTTTGACATAAATAGGAACACCATCTACCTCCAAAAATTGACATGAACAAAATTTTATACCACTGCATACTCTTAGGTCTACATACTATTGACACAATCTTGCTGTACATGACCACTATTATGTGAAGGAATGCATCTCATACTTAATTTATGTGACCGTAATAGACATATCACTAGGGGTCATGTCCATAAATAAGTAAGGTAGTTGCAGGATCTATGTAGTAGTTTCTCTCCTAACTATTTTCAAATCATTGTTCACCTTCTGTGGTTTTCTGAATCTCTACCACAAGCCCTTTCAAGATCCATGAACTGACTTACATTGGTATTTTTGTTCTTTCATAATGTCTTCACATCAGAGAATCATGTTTAGAATTTACACATAAATTACATTACATGAACATGCATTATTCATTTGTTCTTATTTTTCAAGCACACAATGGAAACTATAAAAAAACACACCACACAAAATATCACCACATCATTGGTGTGACCCCATCATTGGTGACTGATGAAAGGTCACTAAAAGACATCCAAACTTTGTGTATCTTCCAACCTCTAATATGTGATGCTTCTTACTCAACTGATAAGATCTTGAATCTCATGTCATTTTTGATGACAAGACTCCCCCATTGACACATATGACTCAGGATGTCGAGGTCGCTTGATAATGTGTCCTTTATAATACAATAAGTGTCAACTTTAAATCTTGACCTTTTAATGATTAAAGAAAAAATACTATAGATAATAAAATATTTTGGCATACATACATTTTATGACATGATTGCCAAAAACTAATGACTCAACAAAAAGACTTTGAGAATAATGACAAAGATGACTTGAAAGATAATATAAAAAAATAAAACTTTTGTTTTTTTAATTTTTAATAAAATTCTATAGACCCACTATCAACTAAAACTTATTCACCTAAATAATAACATAATTTCCTTTTATTAAGATATGTTTTTGACTTAGAATTAAAAACATTTAATATAAAAAAATAAATAAGAACAAATTGACAATGCACGAAAAACATACCACAGACAAGTAGGTGGACAAAAATTTGCATGGTAAAGAAGAACACATGGGGGTTACCTTTGATGAGCTAGACGTGACATGGAATGGAGTTGGTAACAGATAAAGCATCTACCTATGATGCATGGAGTTCACTGAAAAATAATGTGTCCAATTGGAGCAAACAGTAATGAATAGGCTGAATAGAGGATGACTTGTGGACAAAATTTTCAATGCATGGTAGAATTAGGTTCTATGCATGCAACTAGTAATGGATATAATTTGGTTTCATTACAAGCTCTAAGAGATTGGTGATGAGTTTGTGAAATTTATATTACACTAGATCTACAACTATATGCATGAGAAATGACCCACAAAGTTAAGAGAGGAGCCATTAAGATCCATAAACTATTGAAGGAAGCTCGAGGTGGACTGATTTGAGACAATAATTCTTTAAATCTTTTGCCAACACTAATTTTAGGTTGATTGATTCAGTAGTATTTATCACTATTGATAATAGATATGATCATAAAGACTATGTCCAATACGTCCAAACAAAGTGAATGCAAATATTTATGAGAGCTACAACATATAGGTTCTAATAGAGCCATTTAGATCACTCAAAATCGCGCTACATAAAAATACTCTAAAAACATAAATTTATCTTAAAATGCACATGACTCTCATTGTAATGGACAATGGATAATGGCTCTGATACCAAATGATAAGTCTGGTTTAGTTCTACATAGATAAATATGAAAAGATCAGAGATGAACACAGGGAATTTTTAAACACACTATATTATTTCACTATGTTTAATAAATCATTTGGGACACATTAAAAATATATAGGATGTCTAATTTATATAATAAGGGATTTTCAAATCCCTACAAACTCTCAACCACTTACTTGTATAACAATAATATATTACAAACTCTCTTTATAATATATATCTAATAAAAAATGCTATATGTGACAATATAATATTTTATTATTTTATTTATATGGTTACACACTAACCAATTACTGTTTACCTCTCAATAAATATCAAAACTTACATGATGTAAAAGCTAATTCCTAATACTTTCCACCCATTCAACTATGTTCTATTGTCTTATGTCATGAGGGCCATTCATAAGATGGGTGTCTTGGTGTTAGATTCTTTTTGTTTGATTCAAAGACATAGTTGAGATTTGTAGTAATGGGCGTGCTTTGATTTTGCTGTATAGTGAATATATTTTTTAAAATTTTATTACATTAGAAATTTTATTTTTGTAAATTTAGACATGAAAATTATAAGGCCATGTGGATTTGGCTTCATTGTTGTGAATTTAGTTCAATCAATAATTAATAAGTAGTAGCGATGGTGATTTAGGCTACTATGGTGGTGGTATTAATTTTTGCTGCCATGGTGAATTTATTGGTATGCTTGATGTTGTGTATTGTCTCCCACCTTGCATGTTTGAACTAATGTGTTTGCCTTATTTTTATTGATATATTCCACAAAGGTTAGTTATAGATGTACTATTTGTAAAATATCATAAAGTACATTGTGTCTACATTTCTATGGCATTGAACTAATGTCATACAAGGATAATTACTTTATAGGTCTATAAAAGCATGGTATGTCTAGTGTCAAATATTAACAAATAAGCAAACATTATTCTTGCTTTGTGGTACTTTTTTTGTTGCTCCATATCATTGGGCATGATGCAAGTTATTTATTTTATTACTAATTTATACATGCTAAGATAAAGTTTTATCTATCTTGCTAACCATACATTATTTTTAATGTTTTGTCGATCAATATTGAGTAACTATTTCTTGATGTAGGAAAAATAAATGCCTTCGACATGCATTGCCTTGTGTTTCCGGTATGGAAGTTTTATTAACAATAAGAATATCTTTTTATATTAATTTTTTTAAAGAAATTTGCTGATATATGATTGCATGCTTTTTTTTACATTTAATTTTATATTTCTTGAAGGCATTTCTTTTTTATTATTGGTTAGTCTAATTGTATATTTTACAATAAAATTAATATTTTGTTTCCAAAGTTTTCATTTAGGCAGATAAGATGTTTTTCAAGGACTATTTTTTATCAATTAACTATTTTTTAACAAATTATCAAAATATTATATTTACTAATGAAAAGTTTTCTTTAAAAAAACATTTACCAAATTTTCCTTTAAAATATCCACAAAATTATAAAATTCACCAACATATACCTAAATTAAAAATAAATTTTATGGTTTTCCTTAGAATTATCCTACCATACATATACTTTATAATTTTCAATATAAAAATATTCACCAATAATTTACATGCTTCTTTAAAAAAAAAATCTTAAAAAACACCATGCAGGCAGTTTGACCTTCCCATACTTGGATGCACTAAAAGATGAAGTAATTAAAAATTAATATACAATTATAAATGAGAAATTTGATTCTTAAGTCATTTATTATACTATCTTGTTTGTCCTCATTCATCTCACAGTCAGTAATTTCATGATTTCTTATTCGTTCCCATCATCATATGAGTTATTTTCAATTAAATGGGGTCAATTATGTTCAAAATAAAGTTCAAGTTATCCGATTATATGTAAAAATGATTATGATTTCTCTATTATTTAGCTATGTGATCACATGTTATTAACTCAGAGTTTGAAATGATAAATTTACATCTATTTTTTATTTAGTAAAACAAGGTTTATTTATCGACTTAACAATACATTATAAGTTTAATGGTATATTATTGATTTTCAAGCCCAACATCAACCATTAGACTACTTGAATCCTTGAGATAAGGTTGGTTATTACTCACCAAGACATTTGTTTGTATCATACTTTTCCCTTTTCAATGTTCAAGAAGACCGGAAATTTAGAGTCACAAAATATTGAAAGTATGTGAAGTTTGTTATGTTTAATGGGATTCAAGGGAGACCCATGGTCATTTAAGTAAATGAAGTGTGCAATGTGTGTTATGGAACCATTTTTACTTGGGTTTTTTGTGATAGAGAATCTATTGAACTTATTGATGAACTGGTTGTATATGGTGCAAAAAAATCAGCTTCAATATTCTTCCCATTCCTATGTACATGACATAGTGCAGATGGTGCAAATCAAGAGATGTATAGTGGAATTGAAGACTAAAAACTCATACATGTCTCAAATAGAATGTTAATCATAAATATATGTAGGTATTTATCACAAGAATATTTAATGTACAAAATATCATAATCCCATGGGTGAACATGTGCATGATTGTTCATTCACAGCAGACAATCACATGTGGGATTAACAACTTCAATTTGTTCATCTATCTATGGATGAAATGATGTTGACCGGTCCAACTACATTCCCATCAAACAAAACATCATGCAATAATTTCATCACATGTAACACAATCATGAAATCCATGCTGATAGATTTCCATGGCCTAGATAAAACCAGTAGAGGTGTGTAAAGTCCTAGATTCATGTTCATGGGCTTGGAAATTCAATAAGGAATAAAATACTTGATGTATTACTCCATGTTTGGTTCATGTGTAGCCAATAGAAGTGTGACTACAATGCGGATAGAGTTTATATCAACCCAACATTTCTTGTTGTCTTGGCATGGCATGCTTCCCAGATGAGACATTGGCAAGGTACACTACTAGGACATAGAGATGTTTAAACATATATAGAGAAGTTGGTAGAACAAGTAGAACACCTTAAATTGTTTACCTTGCATGAGGATAGTGTAAGTGTCAGTAAAGTCCTTATCAATTGATAGAAGGATTCCCACTCTACAAAGTTATGGTTACCTATTTCTAACAATGTGATGAGTGCATAAATTGGTGGTCAACTAAGAAGATTTTTTGCCTTATTGTCTTTCCATTTCTTATGCTTGATCATGAGATGGAGTTGTTGTAAGTAAGTCATTCATTTCATGTGACACACTTTTTCCAACTTTCTCTATGTCTATAAGAACTAATGTGGCTTATGATTAGAATGACCAACTATTTCCTTCTACAGGATCTAGTGGCGCCCTTATGTAATTACTTTAACAATAGAATACAATACTTTAAACCATGTCATTGAATGTTTCTAAATGGTAGGTGAACAAATGTGCATGTTGTATGAATATTGTGCTAAGTGCATAATTAGATGCATCAATGTGAAGGTTGAAAGAATTTTTAATGTCAACCATTATGGGAATAGGTGTTATACAATGGAATTGATTGAGTAAATAAAAATCACATTGTTTCATATGATTCTAATCAAACTTAACATTTGCATGTATTATCTGATCGAGGGGACAATAGAGGTGCAAAAAAACAAGGATGAACCTGTGGTAGAATTATTTGAGTCCAAAAAAGCTCCTTAATTCTATGAGACTACACAAAGTTAGCCAATCCTAGATCACTTTGATCTTCCCTAGGTCTACATGAATTCCTGCATGGTCAATGGCATAGCTTAGGTACTAGATTTACATAGCATAAAATGTATACTTTGTTAATTTGACCAAAAAATTGTGTTGATTCAAGGTGTCTAAGACACACATGACATGTTCCATGTGCTCCTCCCAAGAATTGTTAAAGAAGAGAATGTCATCCAAATAGATGATGATGAAGGAATTTAGGAAAGCCCTAAGCAGATCATCTATAAAATGCATGAAATTTGTTGGTACATTGGTGAGGTTGAAATGCATGACCAACCACTCTTTCATTATTCCCATTTCTTGAATGTTGTCTTTTAGACATCTTCAGGATTGACTAGTACCTAATTGTAACCCAACTTCAAGTCAATTTTGGTGAATTATTTTACACCTCAAAGCTGGTCCAAAAGGTCATCAATGCGTAGTAGTGGATATCAATTATTCACCATGATTTTCTTGAGTGCATGTAAATATGCCATGTCCCATACTTCTTAGGCATGAGGAATATCATAATCCCATAAGGAGAACAGCTAGCCCTGATCTTGCCTTGATCTAGGAACTCTTGTATTTGGTGTCATATTTCATCATTCTCCCAAACTGATATGTGATACATAAGGTTGTTTAGTAGAGGGTATATAGAAAAAATTTGTTGTGGTTATTTACTACATAGTGCATTGGAAGGCTTTCAAGCTCTACAAATACTTCACCATGTTACTTTAGTAACTTGTCAAGTTGTTGCAACGGTGATGTTGATTTCTTAGTACACAATGATAGAGATTGTTTTTTTCTTTTACACATGGGTGTTATGATGAACCATTAGTAACATGAACTTCTATGCATGTGAGATTATTTTATAGCATTTTTTGGTAGAGACCAAAGGGAATTTGGTTGTAGGTGCCAATTCAAAGATGTATAATAGTGAGATATAGTAAGATTCTTAAACGTTTTCCTCTGAACTTTGCCTGATATATAGTGAGATTTGAGCTTAGGCTATGTTGCATTATATATTTGTTAAATGTGTATTCAATTGCCATTAATACTTTCTCATAATGTTCAGGACAAAAATTAGCAATCACTTATTTCTTTTCTACCCTACCCTTCTTTTTACTCTTTTTTACATCATGATCACTTTAGTTTTAGCCACATTATAAATATTCCTTTAGATTAGTCTGTAAGCTTAAAGTAGGAACATAATTCACTAAGTATCAACAAGGATTCACAAAGAATGGGCCAAGATGGCTCCCAACCACCAAAATTATATAAATATTGTGGAACAGTTATCTTACTCCACTGCTATTTCACCATATACAATCAGATTGTCAAAACCTACAACTCATACTCTAAATTTTCTAAATTCTTAAATGAGAAGTATTCTTTAAACACTAAGGGCCCCTGTGGTACATTTAGATCTATTTCAAGCTGAAGAGGAGATAACATCTATTTTTTATAACAAATTAGCAATTGCATTGTCAAAGAATCATGTGTTTCACAAGAAGAGCAAGCATATTGATACGAGATTTCATTTCATCAGAGAGTTAGTGAACAATAGAAAAATTCATTTGAAGTTTTGCATATTTGAAGATCAATTAGCAAATATATTCACAAAGACATTAACAAAGGAGAATATTGTTTATCTAAGATAGAATTTGGACATTGTAAACGTTGAAGTAATTTGTGGTAGAAATTAAGGGAAAGTGTTAGAACTGCAGTCTTTAATTTCTCCACATCACATGGAGATCACATGACCATACTTAGATTTTATTTTACTCCATGCAACCAGTTTGCATGAGATTTTATTTTTAGGACAATCAGTTTTATAGTTCACATATGCTTATGCATGACTAAACTTTAGTTTAGAGCTGTTTGTTTTTAGTTACAACAATATATTTTTAGATTCAATATTTCGAGTTTTTGGTTGTTGTAAAGTGATATATGTAAAAGTGTGATCGCTGTTTTAATATATAGAATTAAAAGCAGAATTAAAAAAAAAGTATTATTGCTGTAGCAAATGTTTCCTGCTGTACGTACCTATTTCCTGTTTTTTTCTGTCTCTGCAGTCACAGGTAATACATAATAAGTTTGGCATTGTGTAAGGCCTCATGACCACTGTCCATTCTATTACAGGTAAACACTGAAAACAGTGCAATAGTTGTTTGTTTCCATCATGTTATAACAAAGATAAATAATAAGAGGGTGTTTTTTAGATAGGAAATTAATATTTTTTTGTTTCGTATTGGTATAGAAACTCAGAAAACTGTGGATGTGCCAATTAACAAAGATTACCATGACGGAAAAAATGCTAGATTTAACATCATTCCAAGCAATACTGAAACTGAAAAGCTGTTCTAATTCAATTCTTCGGAGGTATTTTTTTCGTCAAATTAAGTAGCAGTTATTTCTTTTCGGATGGAAATCCCTGAAATAGGTGTTTTATATGCTGTTTTTTTTTTAGAGGGGGGTGGTGGAGGCTGTGTGAAATACTTCTAAGGGTGCAGTTATTTGAATTTTTTTTAAATTCTGGATTTCTTTATTTAAAAGAGTAAAATTGCCATTACTTGTGAAGGATAATGCCAAGGTTGTAGATTTGACTATTAGATTGGATAAGAAAGTCTCTTATGACCAAATCAAGACTCTAATCAAGTATGTTTAAATATAAATTTGCTATCAGAGCTAGTTTTCTTATCTTAAAAGCACAAGAGAAACGGGTTGTTTAACTTGTAATGTTGCAGGGAGAAAGCAGAAGGAAATTTGAAAGGTATTTTTGAGCATAGCGAAGAGGATGTTGTGCGGTCAAAGTTTATTGCGGATAAACTGTATGTAACTGGTTATTTCATTTTTTTCACTTAGAACTAACTATCTTAAGAATTGGCCTTTTCATAAGATGCGATCTTCACTTTATTTTTAGCTTTTGAAAATTTATCAAAGCCTTTGTTATTAATGGTATTTGATTTGTTATGTGATGTGTAGTTGTTTATTTTACTTTTTCAATTAAAATCAAGATAATGATTATTCTCCTCAAAATGAGATGTGACAATGGCTTTATTTTTTTTATTTCTCAAAATTTAGTAAAGTTTTTATTTGTTTTTTCTATTCTGAAATTTTATTAAAGCTTTTATTTATTTATTTTAGCTTTTGAAAATTTAATATTGGTATTTATAATTTTAATTTTTATTAAAATTTGTATTTTCGTGAATTATATTTCTAGTATTTTTGATGTAAAGGTTGTCATAGTTCAAAACGACTATTTTTGTTAAATTGGTATCATGGTATATTTTCATTTTATATTTACATAGATAAAATAAATGAAATGTCAACTGAATTTATAAATTTTTAAAATGAATTATTCTTATATTTAAACAAGGATATTTTTAGTTTGAAATATTAATTTTTTAGACAAGATTCTTTAAAATATATGGATGCAGTTATAAAATGATGTATTTGATCATGCATATGAAGTCTTTCAATATTTTTTTTAATAAAATAATTAGTACATAAATGATGAAGAATATTCTATAATTGAGCTATATTGAAGTTGCGTGTAAAAATCAAAACCGTGAAACTTTCAGGGTCTCCAAAGATAATGTTTTTCAAATGATACTATTTCCCTGTACCAACCTTATATTTGGCTAATTATGTGTTCTAGAACAATGTTTTCCTTAAATCCTTAAGATTATGTCTTTGAATAATTTTTTACTTGTGTTTGCACTATTGCTAGGTCTCCTATTTTTGTAATCTACTTTATACTATTAATATATAATTTTAGCCTTTTTATAAAAGGGATATGATTATATTTACATTGATAGGTGTTTATCTATAAGATTGAGTTATGTATTTTGTATTCGATCAATAGTTTACATTTAGTTTTGGAGGATGAATATGATCCAATTCTCCTACTTTCAATGCTATCACATATTAATGTATGGAAGGATTGAAAGTTTATAAATCAAATCAATGACATTAGCACATATTCTATTTATAGCAAATTTGCTTTACAATTATTTATGTTCTTGGATTAGATGTTATTAAAAAAGTTTTTTACATTTTCATGAGCACATAAGGATGTAAAAATTTATTTGATATGTAATTAACCCAAATAAATGGTGTCATTAATTTCATATCTATCTAATATAAAAAAATGTTTATATATAAAATCATAATCTACAGAGTAAGTTTGATATCTTATTGAGATCATCTAAAAATTATATTTTAAATTAGATAAGCCTCTTTTGTAAAATAATATTTTATTATTCTATAAAATGGAAAGGGTGTGTGTATATATATTTTTAATATTTTATTTTATAAAAAAAAATTATTTTTTTCCCTTTGTTTTGTTATCTCTAATTAAAAAAATTGTTGGAATACATAGAATTAAAAAAAAATCATTTGGTTGAGACGGTTGCCTTGATTATGTCCTTGATCATATTATGAAAGGTATGTGTTCATTGCCACTATAATTACATAATTTTTGAATCTCATGAAAAAAGGGGAAGTCTAAAACTAGATGCATTGATATACTAGTTGAATAGTATGGAGAATCTTTTTGAATGGAAGAATATGATAAAGAAAAGAAGATATAATTTTCATGGACCAAATTGAGGGGTAATATTATGGTATGGTGGGATCATTTAAAAGAGGAAATAAAAAGGAACACTAAGCAAAAGATCAAAACATAGAGTAAGATGGAGAAGAAGCTAAGAGAAAAGCTCCTTCCTGTGGATTATGCACAAACCCTCTATAGAAGATTTTGAAATCTAAAGTAAATAAATTACAGTGTACAAGATTATATAAATGAATTTTATAAGATATTTATTCAAGTGAAGAATGAAGAAAGAAAGGAGAAAATAGCTACAAGATATGTAAATGGTTTGATGTTTTCTACTCAAAATGACTTAAGCATGGAGAGAATTAATAGAATTGAAGATGCCTATAAATTAGATTTGAAAGCTGAAGAGAAGACAATTAAATTGGTTTGTTAGAGACCTCTTATGTTTAAGAGAGAGAATCATCTCAATATGGGGATAAGGTGGTTTTACTCCTAGAATAGAATAATCATCCATGGGATGAAAAGACAAAAAGATGACAAACAAAGGTTTTTAATTAACAAATAGGAAGATGATTTTAGAGAGGTATAAAATATGATGCTAGAGATCATGAAGACATTATATTTTTCTAAATATGTGGTGAAGAATGGAATAAAGCATTTGAGGCTTCAAATTATCAAGCATAAGATAGGACAAAAAATGAGCAATCAAGAGTAAATTTAGTTGAGGACGATAGCAAAAAATAGAATTTAGAATTTTTAATGCATGTAGGAGAGAATCTTATGATGAGAAGACCAAAGATTTTTTTGAAGAAAAAACAAGTGTGGGATAAAGTTATCGATGATTCATGGCTTCATATAAATATTTTTTAAACAAGTTGTAAGTTAAGAAGAAATATAGGTAAGGTTATTGTTGATGGTGAAAGGTATATCTAATTAATAAACTTATAGTTTGATCCTTATAGAAAATGACTATTTTAACAAGTAGGAGACTAAATTAGTAAGAAAGGGTTTTTTAGACTTGGTGTAGGTACCAATTACAAAGCAAGTTAGGGATAATGTTCTTGAGGTAAATTGTCCAAGTAATTTCAATCTTTCTCTAGTGTTTAATTAGATGCAGTAGGTGGCATTTGAAAAAGAAAGAAAAAATCACATAAGTCAGTTGTAATAAGTATTTGATACAATGGCAGAGATTATAATAAGAAGATAACACTTAGATTTTAGAATTAGAATTGAAGAAGCTAGAAAAGAATAAATAATATATTTTGTGGAAGACAACTTTTAATTTAGGAATCTATTTGAATCATATATAAATATTATTTTATATAATTTTATTCTGTATGTTTTGAAATTTCTTTGCTCTTTGACACATCAGAAATTTTTAAGAATTGTGAATATATGAATAGATTAAATTTATGTAAACTTTAATTATAAATAAAAATATAATAATTTTAAATATTATTTCCTATAAAATAACAGCATACACTCAAAAAATTTATTCCATAAAACCACTTTTGCTATATATATTCCCAAATTCTCTCTACACTATCCCCTAAAATTTTTTAGGAGTCCCCCTCCCATGAAACCACTTCCTAATTATTTGTTATCAAATTTGGAGGGACCTATTAACCTAGCAAAGGAAATTGGAAATCACTATTGAGCATTCACCCTCACATTCAAATAATTTAAAGAGTATTCATATGCAAGTGAATTTCAAATGGGATTCTTCGGAAGAAGCCGAATATTTTGTTGCCTTCCATCCTCTTGTTTTGTGTAATACAGTTTATAAAATGGTCTCTAATGTTACGGCGAACAGACTAAAAAATTGTCTTTTTCAACATTGTTTGTGTTTGTAATGAAAGACAGACTTTGGATGTCATCCTGATTGCTCACGAAACCAATCAATTCTTTTCATGATAAAAAGAAAGCAAATGTTCAAATTACTCATATTCTTTGTCTATTTCACGTTTACAAGGAAATAATCTAACTGCATATTTCTGCAACTACATATTTGATTTAAAGAGAGAGAAAATTTAAAAAACTATAGTTATACCTCATCCTCCTTCAAGTTAAAAACACTTTTAATGGTTTTGGATTGGATCCTTGCTGCTGTTGGGAAACGTTACAATCATATTATATTTTAATAGCTTTTTCTTCTGAGATCACAGATTCCATTAACGCCATTCAGTTTGCAAACACATTATTGAGTGCAGCATCGACAATTAAATGCAAATAATCACTGCAGTAGAATTCGCAGACCAGTGATACTACATTGAAATCATCAACGCTGCACTCAATGGTGAATTTGTGAATCCGAACTTGTTGGAATCGTTTAGTGAGACGAAAGCATTGAGGAGGCGTTGGACATTTATAAGTAGAAGTAAACATTTTAAATTGTCAACATGTGCAGTACAAGAGAAAAGTCGTGTATTCTAGTACTGACTAGTATGTGTAGTACATTGATCCTGTTTATTGTAGTACTGACTAGTATGTGGAGTACAATTTTTACCTTCCAATTACATGGGGTACGCTTTGATTTTGTATTTTGAAAGAGGTGCACATGGTTTTCCTTTCGCTCCACTCAAAATGTTGCTAGATTATGTATGTATGTATGTTCTCAGTTATATAGATATTTATGAGATTTATAATTAGGTAGATGATATTGCAAGATATTATTTTCAATAATGAAATTACAACCTTTTTGATTTTAAACATAAATTAAATTTTATTTGTATGAAAAAAATATATTATTTTTAAGAAATTCATTAAATAGAGATAATATATATTACTGGTAATTGTATGGAGTTGCAATGTAAACACTGATAAAGCATAAAAATTAGAATTAAAGTAAAGACAGAGGTGAATGCAAGATAGACGGTAGATAATATATATCTTTTTTTCTCTTTTTTAATGTGGACCTACACGAGATCATACATTTTTGAAAATTATTAGAAAGAGAAAAGAGGTGAAATACAAATGTTTTGTAAGAAGTTTACTCTTTAGAATGATGTAAAATTTTGTCCTTGACATTCAATATTACCAATATCAATTTTAGATTTTTCATAATGTTAAGTCTTATGACTTACGTATTATCTGAGCCCATGACATTTTCAATGGAATTTGTTTAAAAAAGAATTGAATTATAGGATGACATAGTACAAATTCAGGGGATCTATTTGAGACGTGAATAAATTTTAATCTTCAACATGTAATTCAAAATTTTGAATATCAAACAAGAGATTTGATGAAGTTTCTTGACTTCAAGAAGACCCTTTTTAAGGGAGCATCATCCATGAAGCAACAATGTCAAAGGTTTGTTAAAGGTTTCAACCATATGATTTTATAACCTATATTGGAATGCCCTTTATTGGAGGGGACCAAAGTAACCAAGGACAACAATAGATTGGGAGGATCGTGCATAAGAATTGAATAATACATGCCAAGAAATATGACTATATGAAATGCATTTCATCTATCATGTTGTATCAAATATGTTGTAAAAATAATTTCGTGGTGATTTGTAAAATTTATTTTAAAAAATGTCTCAACAATTGCTAATATGCATTGTAGGAAAATAAGGTATTCAATTAGATAATATAGAAAGGAACACATGGGAAGTAAAAACCCAAGGAACGGAGAGGGTTATGATGAGGATGTTGGTGCTTATTCATCATTTATTCAATTGTGCTTTGGGATTTTATTGTACAAGGAAATAAATCATTTACTTCAATTAAAAATGAGGGTTGTGGGGCATATTGAAAGTGTAGACTGTCATATAGAATGCAAGTGAACTATTTGACATAATGCATCAATGAAATTTAGTGGAATTTGAAATCATACATCATGTATATAGTTTTTTTGACAAAATGCGTGACTGAAATTTATAGGAAATCTGAGATCATACAAAATCCATGTTAACTATTTGTCAAATCTAAAAATTGTCTAGAAAAAAATTATGATTGTTTTTTTCAAATGATACTATCAAATTGTTAGATCTAATGAAACACTGTCAGACATACACTAACCACAATAAAATATAATTATTCAAAAACAAGTGCTTAGATTTATTTTAAGATATTTTGACTTTGATTACAAGTAACCTAAAATTTATTAGGAAAACTAATTTAGATCAATAATCCATACCACACAAGTAAAATAAAGTAACGTAATTTCATAAATAATATATATTATAAATTAATTTTATATGTCTACAATATATCATGAAAGCATATTCTTTTATACCATTTTTAAAAATAAAAATAATTTTATCTATTTTACTTAATATACATTTCTTACTATTTTTAATCTTATTTATTTCCATGTGTAATTTATTTTTATAAACAAATATTTTAATTTTAAATAAAATAATTTAAAAATTTAATTAATTAAAAAAAAAACAAAAAACGATGATTACATCTTTTAAACTCTTTTAGAGCATGGAAATAAAATTTAAACCTAAATTTATTTTTTGCCGTGCTAAGCACAACATTGGCTTAATATCGTCCCATACGTGTTTTCATACAATGCCAATATTACATGGTTTAACAGAAATGTGAAGTTCGTTACATGGCACTCGCTCTTAATTACATAAAACCCTCCACGGAATAAAACGATGTGCTAATGGCGGACACAAAAATTGATTGGAAAATATATTCATCATCTCACATTATTATAAAATATAAACTAATTATATTGTATATATTTATATAAACATGTTATGAAATGTCTTCACCCCATTGGGGTTATCGGGTCAACGGTGCTAGAAAGTCAAACTATTTATTTTTTAAAATTCCATCCATTATTATGTCGCAAGAAGATGTATAATAATAATTTTAAATAAGATAAAAACTTTAATTTTTAATATTAATATGAAAATTGTAATTTGCTTATAAAAAATAGAATTTCAAATATAAAACAAACTTTTTTTTTGTATATTAAAGGTAAATATTTTTGAGTCGAAGTTATGAATAAAAAATGAGAGTGTTAACATGGCTCATACCCTGATATAATGGAGAATAAAAGATGTTACAATGAATACTCTCAAGAAATGTCTCTACCAATGGTAAACGTGAAACAATTAGAGGAAACTACAAATATCCAACAAAATACAACTCCAAGTAATTTTGACAGTGTCCCACAACCCTGAAGCTTATATAGTAGGGCATGCAAGACCATACAACGAAACAACAACTAATAGTAGTTTTGATAATGTCCCAGCAACCTGTAACACATCTAACAGGGCATTCCATCCCACACAACAAAATAACCTCTGAACTACAACAAGAAAACATATGAAACACAACACCAATGAGGGGTTTGAATGGATCTCTAAACCAGGGTTAGGACAAAGGAATATAAATAAATACTTCTAAGTAAAACCTCAAAAAGGTGAAATATTGAGTTTTACATAAGGATTTTTTTAACTATCCCCAATAATAGAACCCAACCAAAATTCTGAAATAAACATGTAGTTATCTCTCCCAAAACATGAAGATATGTCCTGCAACCATCAAAAGACTTAGCCCAAAAATGAAACTGACTCTTAAGGTCCTTAAGAATAATGCACCTACATAGAAGATGATATTCAACACTTCAAGATTCTCTAGAAACATCATTTTCCATTAATGAAGCCCATTGAAGCTTCTTTCAAAGGCCCTCCACACTAAGTAGAGCCTTCCGAAGGATACCCAAACATCTAAGATGGTTCCACCATTTGAGATGGTACCCCCAAATGACCTCCTCTTTCCTTGAGTCAACAAAAAAAAAAAGGACAAGACCACCATCAGTATATAGGTCATATCCCATGGTAGCAATACAACATCCCTCAACAAAGTCACAAATCTGGGCCAAATAGCCAACAAAGTCGTAAATAATCCATTATCATAGAAAGGTCATCATAAAACAATAATCTCCCACAAGGGTAGCACCAGAGAGCGGATCCTCTAAATGAAACATGATCTCACTCCCCATTCCTTCAGTGGAGAAACACCAACCCAACCCAGACCATATGATTATGGATCTGGGTCGTCCTCCTTACTAGTTTCCTCCTATTGACCGGAAGGTGCCTACCCACCCACTGATTTGAATCCTCTACCTTCACTCTGCTCTGTCGTAGCTTGCATTTAAAGTCCCCATTCAAGTATGAAACAAACATGAGTTAGATCATTCTTGGAGTTTTTCGCACGCAAATAATATAAATGCAGTCTAACAAAAATAAAGTTCAAAAAAAAAATTGGAAAAGATATTTTATGATTAATTTATGAATAAATAACATTTTACGATAATAATATGGTAAGCGTAAATTAGATTTTTTCATTGATCATTGTTTGATAAAATGATTTTAAACTAAGAACAAAGCTCTAAGAGGTATCTATTCTACCAAATTTAATTGGGATATGATCACAACCTCATCCCTTATATTATGACAAGTTTTATTAGTATGTAAACCAAACATCGTTACCAATTAAAAAATAAATTAAATTTTAATCTTGACTTTTTTCATTTTTTAAGTTTGTCAGAGGGTGATGAGTCTCGCATAAACGCTCCACAAACATTCAAAGTGTATGACATAGGTTTTAAGGCTTCTATCAAAAGCATTGATAGAAAACGTCTACGCTTTGTCGTTCATTGGATAGCAATTTTTATTAAGATGGCTTTTAAAAACTCAAGATAAGCATACATTTCTTGGTCGATTAAAAGAGAGATCGCGGCTAAGTTAAAACATTTGTCTCCTGTTCATTTGTTTTTAATAACAACATTGTTTTATTTATTATAGATTTGTATATTTTCAAAGGCCCTAACCTTTCTTATGCATGCTGAAAGCAGGAAGTCAAATACCAGCTGTTTCATAAACAGTAAGCCAAATTTATGGAAAAAAGTTAAAAACGACGATTGGATTTAAGAATTATTTATCGTCACAGTTTATTTTGAGAATTAAAATTTTACTTATTCCTTCTTTCTAATTCTCTTAAATTTTTTCTCCAAATGATGGTATTTCTTTTTGTTTTTCCACTCCTTGCTGAATTTTATATTCTTCTCACTTTCTTCATCTATGTCATTTTATCTCGTCTTTGAATTTATCTTTGATATGTAATAATTATGGTATATTTTTTCACTCTCTTTTGTGGTTAATCATTAATTTTTATTTGAGCATAGTCTCTTCTTCTTGCTGCATGAAAATTTCATCTTCATTTCTTTCACCATATTCTTTCATTCAAAAAGATTTTTCGTACTATTCAACTAGTCTATGAACACCTCAAGTTTTGGTTTGCCTCCATATTTTGAAAATTAAAATTTTATTTATTCCTTATTTTTTTCCAGTTCCCTAACAAATTATTCTTCAAATGATGGTGATTCCTTTTTGTTCTTCCACCTCTCGCTGAATCTCTACTTTTTCCTCTCTTTTTTCATCTATGTCATCTTGTCTTCGCCTTTATCTTTGATATGCAATAATTATGATAAGCTCTTTCACTCTCTTTTGTAGTTCTTACATATTAATTTTCATATGAACATACTCTCCTCTTCTTGCCATATGAAAATTTCATTTTCTTTTCCTTTGCCATATGCTTCCATTCAAAACAATTATCCATATTATTCAACTAGTCTATCAACACCTCTAGTTTTGGATTGCCCCATATTTTGAAAATTAAACTTTTATTTACTCTTTTTTATACTTTCCTGGGTCTACCATCAAGAATATATTTGTAGCACCAATATATGGAGTGAATATGGTCATCTACATCATAGATTTACAAGCAGTAGCACTGTACCAATAAGGATTGACCAATTAATTAAAATACATACCAGATAGGGTGCAACATAAGCCAGTTTGTAATGACCAGTGACTACTATGCAAAACACTGAAAACTATGGATGCTATTTTGTATAATGTTTAGGCAATCCACAAGAAAATCCGTTCACAAGACACTATTGATTGTTAATGCGACTTTAGTGAATGTACTCTAAAAAAACATAGAAGTATCACATTCGTGTCTAGGTTTCCACAAACATTTATAATTATAACCATCATTATATGTATACACATGTGGTTTAAAAAATATCATTTCGATAAATGATTATTTATAAATATCATTTAAATAAATAATTAAAATATATAAATATAATTTTTACTAAAGTTAATATCTAATTTATTTATATTATTATATATATTTATTAATAGATTGAAGAAAATTAAAAAAAATAATTATGAAAATTATATCATAACACTTAAATTCGCAACACATTAAAGAATATCATAAATCTATATTTTTCAATATCATATTTTTAATACTTATTTTATCATATCATTAAATTAAAATATGCCTATTTTATGTATCAAATTTTAATGATATTTTTATATCAAATTTTCTTTACATTATTCATAGAATTATTTCATATATATTTTCACATGTTAATTTATAAAAATTAAAACTAAAAATCATCAAAATGAATTATTTATTTAGATTGAAAATAATAAATATGAAGTATTGTAAGAAAAAAATTTGAATTTATCATTTAATTTAATTTAATTATTTTTTTTACAAAATTTAAATTTAATTGAAAATTAGTTAAAAATAATCAACTTAATGAAACTGAAAACTTCCAAGAAAATAAAAATACTAATAGGTCAAGATTTGAAACAATATTTGAATTGATTCATATTGAATGAATTGAAATAATTAGAAACCCAAACCATGCTTAAATAAGCCTCAACTCGAAATTAGAGTTGACATGCAAAAATTTAAAAAAAAAATTCTAGTTTTAGTAGCTGCGATTTTTATTAAGATTTGTATGTAAGCGCGTGTAGCTCTAAAAATATCCCAAAATAATATAAACATTAAAATTAGCTTATTGGATGAATTTCAACTAAATTTCACATCTGATCATACAAATATACATTTTCTAAAAATAAAAAATTCTCCCAAAAATTAATAAACCATAATTTTAGACTCTCAAATGGTCACTTTTGGCCTCTAAAAAGTATTTAAAATACCTCTAAGTGAAAATCACTAATAAGAGAAGCAACGAACTACTCCACATGGTCATTTTGGCATGTGAAATAGCTCAAACGGAGCTACAAATCAAAAGTTATGACCTCCAAAAGTTGGCCTATTTTTCCTACATTATTCCCTCTAGTTGAAAACAACTCAGCTCCTGTGAGTTGTCCTGATTATACTGAAGCCATTTTTATTTTTCAATATTCTTTAGCCCCCATTCTGTAAGCCAAGTGTTGTCTTCTTTTTTCAATCCTTTTGACTGGACCAAATACCTGTTATAATTCTCTTACCTTGTGCTCACTGTCTTCATATCCAAAATATGCATTATCTTTTCCTTCTTCTTTGAAACATGTTGCTACCAATTTACTTCTTCATCTTCATCACCCTCACCATAATCTTCATGGAATTCATATAAATCTAAAACATTAAATACTAGAGAGATATCAAAATTATGTGGTAAACTCACCTCATAAGGATTGTCATTGATTTTCTTTAAAATTCTACATGGACTAATTTTCTTATACTTCAATTTATTGTATATGTCTTTTATAAATATTTATTTTTTCAAGTAAACCATTACCAACTCTCCTTCTTCAAATACCTTGGATCTTATTTTGACATTTGTTAATGATTTATATTTATCATTACTTTCCTAAAGCTTTCTTCTTACTCCTTGTATATGTTGCATATGCTCTATAAATGCTTCTACATCATCACTAATTTGATATACAATTGGAAATTATATCAAATCTAAAATACCCATAAAATTTATTACATAAATAATTTAAAATAGTGATTTTTCTATTGATATATTCACTGAACAATTATATGTAAACTTAGCTTATGGTAAAACCAAGTCTCATTACTTGTGCTTCTCTCTCACTATGCATCTCAATAAATTTTCTAAGATCCTATTCATAACTTATGTCTTTTCATCTATTTGTGGGTGATATGCACTGTTTAATCGTAGCTTAGTACCCATCTTATTCCATAAAGTCCTCCAAAATGACTTAGAAATTTTATGTTCCTATCTAAATTAATAGTTTTTGGAACACCATGAAATCTCATAATATACTTAAAAAATAATTATATAACTCTAGTAGCATCATTGATTTTGTTACATGCAATGAAATGAATTATTTTAAAAAATTTATGTACAACAAAAAAATTGAATCATTATCTCTTTGTGTGTTTGGTAATCCCGACATAAAATCTATACTCAAATCAATCCATGACCCTCTTAGAATTAGTATTGACATGTATAGTCCATTATTTTGTGCATATACTTTAACCACCCAACATATCCTGCATGTATAAATATACCGTGTCACATCTCTCTTCATCTTTGGCCAAAAATGCTTTTCCTTCAACAAAGTTATTGTCTTCATCTTACTAAAATATTTAGTCAAACCACCACTATGTAATTATTTTATTTTATTGTTTCATAGACACCCAACTGAAATTCATAATTATTTCTTTTTGAATAGATAACCTTTTCATATAAGATACTCATAATGAGTAGTATATGTTTCATCTATTAATGTATTGTTGCACTGCTCAACGACCTTGCCAAAATATAGATCAATATCATATAATTATTTAATAGCTTCAAATATAAATATTTCACTCACCATATTAGTTAATAATGCTACTCTTTTGATTAATGTATCAACTACCTAATTCTATTTTTTTATTTATGTTTCAATATAAAAGTATATCCTTGCAAGAAAGATACCCACTTTGCATGCCTACTATTCAACTTCTTTTTTATATTCACATACTTCAAAGCCTCATTATCTATAAATAAAATAAAATCTTTAGGCACCAAGTAATGTCTCCAATGTCTTAACTCTTATACAATTACATAAAGTTTAACATTATAAGTAAAACACTTTGTTATTACCTCATTCAATTTATCACTAAAATATGCTATTGGCTTTCCTTCTTGACTCAGTGCAACACCAATTCTCACAAATGAAGCATTACAATCAACCTCAAATATTTTGTTAAAATCTTGTAATGCTAAAATTGGTCTTTTTGTATTATTATTCAAAAATTCAAAGCTTTTTGTAGCTATTCTAGTCCATGTAAATTCCTTTCTTCTCATGCAATCTGTTATTGGTGCCATAATACTACTAATTTTTTTAATAAATTTTTGTTAAAAGTTATTAAACCATGAAAACTTCTTATCTATGTAATACTTTTTGGAATAGGCCACTCGACAATAGCCTTTATATTTTATTTATCCATTCTCACACCATCTACTAAAACTACAAATCTCAAAAATATCAAACTATTTTGCATGACCCTGCACTTCTTCAAATTTTCATAAAACTTCTTTTTTCTTAACAAATCTAGTACCATTCTCAAATATTGTAATTTTTCTTGTTTAGTCTTACTGAATGTAAAAATATCATCAAAATAAATTATCACAAACTTACCAATATATTTTTGTAGCACTGTATTCATCATCCTCATAAATATACTAGGTGTATTAGATAATCTGAAGGGCATAACCATCAACTGATATAATCCATCCCTAGTATTGAATGCAATTTTCTACACATTTTCTTCATGAATTTGAATCTGATAATAACCACTCTTTATATCAATTTTGGTAAAATATTTTGCTCCTACAAGCATATCCATCATATCATCTAAATGAAGTATAGGAAATCTATACTTGACTGTAATTTTATTAATTGCTTTACTATCCACACACATTCTCCATCGTCCATCTTTATTTAGAGTTCATAACACTGGTGTTGCACATGGACTCATACTCTCCCTTATTATCTTTTTTATTAACAATTTAGTAACATGTTTATTTAATTATGCATGTTCTACTAGACTCATTACATAAGCTACTTAATTGGGTAAATTTGATCCTAGAATAAAATCAATTTGATGCTAAATATATTTTTTTGGTTATAAACCATCTGGTAACTCATCAAACATAACATCTGCATATTCTTTCAATAGTCTTGTTGCTTCTATTAGTATTTGAATTATTTTGACATCTTCATTCTTTGCTACTAATATATAACAAGTTGTCACCTTCATATTTTGGATAAATTATTTATTAGAGAGCATATATTTTGTTTTTTCTTCCTCTTTAAGAGGTAAAAAAACTACCTTTGTCCCACCTTTTTAAAAATTATATGTGTTCTTTTCTCCATCATGAATTACTTTTCTATTAAATTTTTATGGTCTTCCCAATAACACATGGCATGCATCCATCGAAATAACATCACACCATATTTCATCATAATAAGTTTTTCCTATAGAAAACTTTGTTGAGCATCTTTTATCTATTGTAACCTAGTTCTCTTTATTAAACTATGAAATTCGATAAATATTAGGATGCTTTTCACATTGTAAATGTAGTTTCTCTATCATTTCTTTAGAAATCATATTTTTACAACTACCACAATCTATAATTACTTTGCATACCTTTCCACGTGAAGCATATCTTGTTCAAAAAATATTTGATTGCATCCACACATCACCACCTTATTTATTCTTCACTTGTTCCTTACTTGGAGTGATCATTATTATTCTCAAGATAAGATTCTCTCTAACATCTATTGGTACATTTTTAATATTTTAGTCTTCTATCTCAGCCTCAACTAAATTCACTCTTGGGCGATCCTCTTGCCTCCTTTCTTGATCTTAATAATATAGATACTCAAATTCCCTCTACCCTTCTTCTTCACATCTATAAAAAACATAAGATCTATGTTAAAATAAGAACCATTCTCTAGCACCACCATAACCTCATCCTCCCTGAAGCCCTATTCCTCTTTGTTGGTATTGAAACCCTTGCTTATTTTCATTTTGTCTTTCTAAACCACGTGATGATTCACCTCTATTAGTATTAGACCCATCTCTACTGATATTAAATACAACTCATCCCCTTATTGAATGGATCCACCTATTTTTAGACTAAGAGACGTTCTGAATTTCTATCTATTTTATTTTTCTTATACCTTCAGAGATAATTGATAAGCCTCGTACATGCTAAGTATTTTATGTATACTTAATTCATCTTAAATAGTAAATTTCAAACCATTTACATATTTTGTAGCCATTTGATCTTTCGTTTCATCATGTTCCACTTGTATGGAAAGCTTATAAACCTTATCTATATAGTCTTGTATACTATGATCTTTTTAACTCAAATTCAAAAATCTTTTTTATAGAGTTTGTGCATAATCCGTAGGAAGAAATTTCTTCCTCAGCATTTTCTCTATTTTTTTCATAAATTAATCTTTTCTTTACCTTTTATCTATCTTTCTTTCTGTAGGTGATCCCACCTAATAATTTCATGACCATTCATTTTTGTGCATACAACCTTTACCTTCTTGTCTTCTCTCATAGTCTTCCACTCAAATAAATTTTTTATGCTATTCATCTAATCTATCAACTCTTCTAGTTTTAAACTACCTCCATAATATGAAACATCAACCTTGATTCCTTTATTTATTATTTCTAGATACTAAACCATTCTCTCTTCTATTAATTGTGGTTGATCTTATTATTCCTCTTCTTTCTAAATTTCTTAATCATGATAGGTGTCTTCTTCAGCTTCATCACCAACTTATCTTCTTCTCTGATTGGTTATAGCCTCTATTAATTATTGCACTTGACTTTGCATCTCTTGTATAGTCTGGTTCATCTACGTAATACCTTCTCATCATTTCTCTATTTTTTATTGCTACAATAATCAACCTTGCTATGATACTAGATAATAAAATTGAAAACTATAAAGATAATAAAATTATCTATAGGCCAAAATTTAAAACAATCTTTGAATTGATTAATATTGAATGAATTGAAATAATTACAAACCCAAATAATTCTTAAATAATCCTTAACTCAAAATTAAAGTTGACATGCAAAAATTATTAAAAAAATTAAAATCTAAAAAAAATTATTTTTAACAGTTGTTAT
Source organism: Torreya grandis (assembly GCA_037957365.1). Taxonomy (NCBI): domain Eukaryota; kingdom Viridiplantae; phylum Streptophyta; class Pinopsida; order Cupressales; family Taxaceae; genus Torreya; species Torreya grandis. The sequence continues at coordinate 1,610,330 of JARHVA010004039.1, forward strand.
TTTTAGTAAGTTTCACATGCAAGTGTGTGCAGCTCTAAAAATATCTCAAAATACTCTAAACACTAAAATTAATCTATTATATTAATTTAAATTTAAGTTCATGTCTGGTCATAAAAATATACAATTTCTAGAAATAGAAAACTCTCAAAAATATAATAAAATATAATTTTGGACCCTTAGATGGTCACGTTTGGTCTCTGAAAAAATATGTAAAACACCTCTAAGAAAAAATTATAGCTTAAAGTAGTAATGAAATTTTTAAGATAGTCATTTTGACGTTTTGAAGAGTTCAAACAAAGCTACGGGTCAAAATTTATGGCCTCCAGAAGTTGGCCTATTTTTTTCCATCACGATTCATTTAATTATTAATAATTTTTTAATTCCTTTAGCAAAGAGCACATATATTACATTAAGGTTTATTAAAAAGTAAATATATTGATATTTATACATAGAATAAGTTGAAATAAATTAAGAAAATAATCAGTAACTCGTCTCAAATTTATTTAGTTTTTTTACCAAATTATATTTTAAATGTTTCTCAAAAACATTATATTTATATTTACATAAATATAACCTAGAACTACTCAAGGGTTTAAAAATGAATATTTAAAATATCTCAATAAATATCACAAACTATTCTTCTTAGTATTCTTATAAACATAAAAAATAATCATAAATAAATTTACACATACACACATCACCACCTTGTCTTCTTCTTTGAATGGTGATAACCTCTATTAATTATTGTACTTGCCTTTGAAACTCTTGTATATTTCGGTTAATCTATGCAATACCTCTTCATCTTCTCTCCATTTTTTACTCCTCTAATATTCAATCTTGCTATGATATTAGATAATGAAACTGAAAACTATCACGGCAATAAAATTACCAATAGGCTAAGATCTGAAACAATTTCTGAATTGATTTGTATTGAATGAATTGAAATAATTACAAACTCAAATCATTTTTAAATAAGCCTCAACTCAAGATTATAATTGACATGCAAAAATACGAAAAAAATTAAAATTTAAAAAAAAAAATCTATTTTTAGCATTTGCTATTTTTAGTAAATTTTGCATGCAAGCATGTGCAGCTCTAAAAATATCTCAAAATATTCTAAACAATAAAAATATCCTATTAGATAAATTTAAAATCAAGTTCACATTTGGTCATAAAAATATACAATTTCTAAAAATAGAAACTCCTAAAAAAATAATAAACTATAATTTCAGACTCTCAGATGGTCACGTTTGGCATCTAAAAAATATATAAAACACTTCTAAGAAAAAATCATGACTGAGAACAATAATGAATTTTTTGAGATTGTTGTTTTGGTGTGTGAAAGATCTCAAATGAAGCTATGGGTCAAAAGTTATAACCTTCGAAAGTTAACAAGTAAATATCAAATTATAGACCTTATCTCTCAATTATTTTCCTTCTAAGGTTAATCTATCTTCATTATGTTAGTCTTACAGGTTATACAGTTCTATGAGACCTAATAGCTTCTTGAAATTTTTTAATAGATTATAAGGATTATCTAACCTTTATAAAACCTTTAGAGGAAGGTAAAAACATTCTCTCAATTCACCAATAGTATAATAGAGTTCATGCAAACCTTCAAACGTAGTTATAATGGATTGTGTATGACTCTATCATATCATGTCTGAGTGAAAATCTATCATCTAGATAGGTAAATGACACATGTTTCCATGACCCTGACATCCAAGTCCACCTAAAAATACATTTTCACTACTATTCAGGAGGACAAAAACACTGACAATAAATGTTGTCAAAGTTTGAGTTGTTCATGAACTCCATTTTTGGTGCTTATTTGTTATAAACTGGTACTACCAACACATCTAGATGGGTAGATCAGATCGAGGACCATGTTCATGACCTCTTATCATAATTGATTTACAAACCTACCAACCATTCTAACCTCAAGAATGCACTTCCCAATATAAGAGAAATGCATAATTTTAGCATAACTTTAGACATGCATAGAATATAAATTATAATTTATTTTGATGAACTTCAAGATCTCTCCATTGTGTCTGTAAAAAATCTACTTGCATCCAAGATCACTTTGGCCAAATGTTCTATATAAATTCCTATAATAAGTCTAGTAACAGGTCCTAAAATATAGCTTTTGGCATTGAAGAGATAACTTCTCGATCTCTAAGAGGCATTTTAACCTCCAAGACCACTAGATGAAAATATATCACTTAGAACATGTTTAAAAAGGTGAATTACATGTGTTTTCATGAACCTAACACCCAAGTCTACCCAAAAATATTTATTCACTATGGTTCAGTAGGGCAAAACCACTAATAACAAATGTTGTCAAAGTTTGAGTTATTATTCAAAAAATCCACTTCTAGTGATTATTCACTACAAAATTACATTAATAACATGTCTATATGGGAGGATAACATCTAGGACCACATTTTTGGTCTCCCATCATGCCTGGTCAATAAACTGACCACCCATTTTAGCCTAAAGAATGCCCTTTCCAATATAAGAAAACTGTAGAATTTTAGGCTAACTTTAGACATGCATATAATAGAGACTATAAGTCATTTTTATGAACTATAAGATATCACCTATACATTTTTAAAAACTTTTTTTGTTCATTGAATCAATTTATCCAAACATTCAAGATCTATTCATGACATAAGTTGTAGTAAGGGGTCTTAAAATGTAACATTTTGGTAGTGAAGAGACAACGTCTTAGGCTCCAACATGTATTGTTACCTTAGGCACCCCAAAGTGAAAATCTATCGCTTTGATCACAATTTGATAGGCGAATTACATGTGTTTCCATGACCTTGACATCCAAGTCAACCAAGAAATAAATTTTCCCTACTTTTTAGGAGGGTGGAAACACTAACAATAAATGTTGTCAAAATTTGAGCTATTATTCGATAATTTCATTTTTTATTATTCTTAACTAAAAATTTACACTAAAAACATGTATAAATGGGTGGATAACATCTAGAACCATGTTTTTGGCCTCCCATCATGCCAAATAGACAAACCCACCACCCATTCTGATGTGGATTATAGAGTACTCATACTAGAGCATTCCAATATTGATAGAGCTTAAGCATTATCAAGACACAAATGGAGATCCTATCTTGAGCTTCCTCTCAAGCCAGAAGACCTATCAAATTGTCAAAACCTACTAGGATGACCTACAACATGGGTTATCTATTTTATTATGGGTAAAGGGTGGGTTTTTTAAAACTAGGTACCCTTACCCTATAAATAGAACACATATCCAAGGCTTAAACAACTAAATATTACAATATTCTTGGAAATAAAATAACATGAAGAAGAAGAAAAAAATTTGCAAAAAATAGATAAAACAACTGTCAATGACCCACCCAGAACACCTTTTGAGATCCAAGGGTTAAAGACAAAGAAATCATCCTCATTTACCATTATAATAGTTTCTCAAAATATATCTACTACTTAAACTATTTATTTTAAGTCTACTTCATTCTAGTCATTCAAGCCATGCCTCAACCTTCCATGAGGTTTTTGTAGGGCCCTATTGAATAGAGTAACTTGTTGGAAGGTTGGAGCTCCTCTTTTCTATTTTTCTTCTTTTTCTAAACTTTAATCCATCCTCTATTAACCTTAATATTTATGAGAGCTACAACATCCTCTATTAACTTTAATACGTCCAAACAAAGTGAATGCAAATATTTATGAGAGCTACAACATATAGGTTCTAATAGAGCCATTTAGATCACTCAAAATCGCGCTACATAAAAATACTCTAAAAACATAAATTTATCTTAAAATGCACATGACTCTCATTGTAATGGACAATGGATAATGGCTCTGATACCAAATGATAAGTCTGGTTTAGTTCTACATAGATAAATATGAAAAGATCAGAGATGAACACAGGGAATTTTTAAACACACTATATTATTTCACTATGTTTAATAAATCATTTGGGACACATTAAAAATATATAGGATGTCTAATTTATATAATAAGGGATTTTCAAATCCCTACAAACTCTCAACCACTTACTTGTATAACAATAATATATTACAAACTCTCTTTATAATATATATCTAATAAAAAATGCTATATGTGACAATATAATATTTTATTATTTTATTTATATGGTTACACACTAACCAATTACTATTTACCTCTCAATAAATATCAAAACTTACATGATGTAAAAGCTAATTCCTAATACTTTCCACCCATTCAACTATGTTCTATTGTCTTATGTCATGAGGGCCATTCATAAGATGGGTGTCTTGGTGTTAGATTCTTTTTGTTTGATTCAAAGACATAGTTGAGATTTGTAGTAATGGGCGTGCTTTGATTTTGCTGTATAGTGAATATATTTTTTAAAATTTTATTACATTAGAAATTTTATTTTTGTAAATTTAGACATGAAAATTATAAGGCCATGTGGATTTGGCTTCATTGTTGTGAATTTAGTTCAATCAATAATTAATAAGTAGTAGCGATGGTGATTTAGGCTACTATGGTGGTGGTATTAATTTTTGCTGCCATGGTGAATTTATTGGTATGCTTGATGTTGTGTATTGTCTCCCACCTTGCATGTTTGAACTGATGTGTTTGCCTTATTTTTATTGATATATTCCACAAAGGTTAGTTATAGATGTACTATTTGGAAAATATCATAAAGTACATTGTGTCTACATTTCTATGGCATTGAACTAATGTCATACAAGGATAATTACTTTATAGGTCTATAAAAGCATGGTATGTCTAGTGTCAAATATTAACAAATAAGCAAACATTATTCTTGCTTTGTGGTACTTTTTTTGTTGCTCCAAATCATTGGGCATGATGCAAGTTATTTATTTTATTACTAATTTATACATGCTAAGATAAATTTTTATCTATCTTGCTAACCATACATTATTTTTAATGTTTTGTCGATCAATATTGAGTAACTATTTCTTGATGTAGGAAAAATAAATGCCTTCGACATGCATTGCCTTGTGTTTCCGGTATGGAAGTTTTATTAACGATAAGAATATCTTTTTATATTAATTTTTTTAAAGAAATTTGCTGATATATGATTGCATGCTTTTTTTTACATTTAATTTTATATTTCTTGAAGGCATTTCTTTTTTATTATTGGTTAGTCTAATTGTATATTTTACAATAAAATTAATATTTTGTTTCCAAAGTTTTCATTTAGGCAGATAAGATGTTTTTCAAGGACTATTTTTTATCAATTAACTATTTTTTAACAAATTATCAAAATATTATATTTACTAATGAAAAGTTTTCTTTAAAAAAACATTTACCAAATTTTCCTTTAAAATATCCACAAAATTATAAAATTCACCAACATATACCTAAATTAAAAATAAATTTTATGGTTTTCCTTAGAATTATCCTACCATACATATACTTTATAATTTTCAATATAAAAATATTCACCAATAATTTACATGCTTCTTTAAAAAAAAAATCTTAAAAAACACCATGCAGGCAGTTTGACCTTCCCATACTTGGATGCACTAAAAATGAAGTAATTAAAAATTAATATACAATTATAAATGAGAAATTTGATTCTTAAGTCATTTATTATACTATCTTGTTTGTCCTCATTCATCTCACAGTCAGTAATTTCATGATTTCTTATTCGTTCCCATCATCATATGAGTTATTTTCAATTAAATGGGGTCAATTATGTTCAAAATAAAGTTCAAGTTATCCGATTATATGTAACAATGATTATGATTTCTCTATTATTTAGCTATGTGATCACATGTTATTAACTCAGAGTTTGAAATGATAAATTTACATCTATTTTTTATTTAGTAAAACAAGGTTTATTTATCGACTTAACAATACATTATAAGTTTAATGGTATATTATTGATTTTCAAGCCCAACATCAACCATTAGACTACTTGAATCCTTGAGATAAGGTTGGTTATTACTCACCAAGACATTTGTTTGTATCATACTTTTCCCTTTTCAATGTTCAAGAAGACCGGAAATTTAGAGTCACAAAATATTGAAAGTATGTGAAGTTTGTTATGTTTAATGGGATTCAAGGGAGACCCATGGTCATTTAAGTAAATGAAGTGTGCAATGTGTGTTATGGAACCATTTTTACTTGGATTTTTTGTGAGAGAGAATATATTGAACTTATTGATGAACTGGTTGTATATGGTGCAAAAAAATCAGCTTCAATATTCTTCCCATTCCTATGTACATGACATAGTGCAGATGGTGCAAAGCAAGAGATGTATAGTGGAATTGAAGACTAAAAACTCATACATTTCTCAAATAGAATGTTAATCATAAATATATGTAGGTATTTATCACAAGAATATTTAATGTACAAAATATTATAATCCCATGGGTGAACATGTGCATGATTGTTCATTCACAGCAGACAATCACATGTGGGATTAACAACTTCAATTTGTTCATCTATCTATGGATGAAATGATGTTGACCGGTCCAACTACATTCCCATCAAACAAAACATCATGCAATAATTTCATCACATGTAACACAATCATGAAATCCATGCTGATAGATTTCCATGGCCTAGATAAAACCAGTAGAGGTGTGTAAAGTCCTAGATTCATGTTCATGGGCTTGGAAATTCAATAAGGAATAAAATACTTGATGTATTACTCCATGTTTGGTTCATGTGTAGCCAATAGAAGTGTGACTACAATGCGGATAGAGTTTATATCACCCCAACATTTCTTGTTGTCTTGGCATGGCATGCTTCCCAGATGAGACATTGGCAAGGTACGCTACTAGGACATAGAGATGTTTAAACATATATAGAGAAGTTGGTAGAACAAGTAGAACACCTGAAATTGTTTACCTTGCATGAGGATAGTGTAAGTGTCAGTGAAGTCCTTATCAATTGATAGAAGGATTCCCACTCTACAAAGTTATGGTTACCTATTTCTAACAATGTGATGAGTGCATAAATTGGTGGTCAACTAAGAATATTTTTTGCCTTATTGTCTTTCCATTTCTTATGCTTGATCATGAGATGGAGTTGTTGTAAGTAAGTCATTCATTTCATGTGACACACTTTTTCCAACTTTCTCTATGTCTATAAGAACTAATGTGGCTTATGATTAGAATGACCAACTATTTCCTTCTACAGGATCTAGTGGCGCCCTTATGTAATTACTTTAACAATAGAATACAATACTTTAAACCATGTCATTGAATGTTTCTAAATGGTAGGTGAACAAATGTGCATGTTGTATGAATATTGTGCTAAGTGCATAATTAGATGCATCAATGTGAAGGTTGAAAGAATTTTTAATGTCAACCATTATGGGAATAGGTGTTATACAATGGAATTGATTGAGTAAATAAAAATCACATTGTTTCATATGATTCTAATCAAACTTAACATTTGCATGTATTATCTGATCGAGGGGACAATAGAGGTGCAAAAAAACAAGGATGAACCTGTGGTAGAATTATTTGAGTCCAAAAAAGCTCCTTAATTCTATGAGACTACACAAAGTTAGCCAATCCTAGATCACTTTGATCTTCCCTAGGTCTACATGAATTCCTGCATGGTCAATGGCATAGCTTAGGTACTAGATTTACATAGCATAAAATGTATACTTTGTTAATTTGACCAAAAAATTGTGTTGATTCAAGGTGTCTAAGACACACATGACATGTTCCATGTGCTCCTCCCAAGAATTGTTAAAGAAGAGAATGTCATCCAAATAGATGATGATGAAGGAATTTAGGAAAGCCCTAAGCAGATCATCTATAAAATGCATGAAATTTGTTGGTACATTGGTGAGGTTGAAATGCATGACCAACCACTCTTTCATTATTCCCATTTCTTGAATGTTGTCTTTTAGACATCTTCAGGATTGACTAGTACCTAATTGTAACCCAACTTCAAGTCAATTTTGGTGAATTATTTTACACCTCAAAGCTGGTCCAAAAGGTCATCAATGCGTAGTAGTGGATATCAATTATTCACCATGATTTTCTTGAGTGCATGTAAATATGCCATGTCCCATACTTCTTAGGCATGAGGAATATCATAATCCCATAAGGAGAACAGCTAGCCCTGATCTTGCCTTGATCTAGGAACTCTTGTATTTGGTGTCATATTTCATCATTCTCCCAAACTGATATGTGATACATAAGGTTGTTTAGTAGAGGGTATATAGAAAAAATTTGTTGTGGTTATTTACTACATAGTGCATTGGAAGGCTTTCAAGCTCTACAAATACTTCACCATGTTACTTTAGTAACTTGTCAAGTTGTTGCAACGGTGATGTTGATTTCTTAGTACACAATGATAGAGATTGTTTTTTTCTTTTACACATGGGTGTTATGATGAACCATTAGTAACATGAACTTCTATGCATGTGAGATTATTTTATAGCATTTTTTGGTAGAGACCAAAGGGAATTTGGTTGTAGGTGCCAATTCAAAGATGTATAATAGTGAGATATAGTAAGATTCTTAAACGTTTTCCTCTGAACTTTGCCTGATATATAGTGAGATTTGAGCTTAGGCTATGTTGCATTATATATTTGTTAAATGTGTATTCAATTGCCATTAATACTTTCTCATAATGTTCAGGACAAAAATTAGCAATCACTTATTTCTTTTCTACCCTACCCTTCTTTTTACTCTTTTTTACATCATGATCACTTTAGTTTTAGCCACATTATAAATATTCCTTTAGATTAGTCTGTAAGCTTAAAGTAGGAACATAATTCACTAAGTATCAACAAGGATTCACAAAGAATGGGCCAAGATGGCTCCCAACCACCAAAATTATATAAATATTGTGGAACAGTTATCTTACTCCACTGCTATTTCACCATATACAATCAGATTGTCAAAACCTACAACTCATACTCTAAATTTTCTAAATTCTTAAATGAGAAGTATTCTTTAAACACTAAGGGCCCCTGTGGTACATTTAGATCTATTTCAAGCTGAAAAGGAGATAACATCTATTTTTTATAACAAATTAGCAATTGCATTGTCAAATAATCATGTGTTTCACAAGAAGAGCAAGCATATTGATACGAGATTTCATTTCATCAGAGAGTTAGTGAACAATAGAAAAATTCATTTGAAGTTTTGCATATTTGAAGATCAATTAGCAAATATATTCACAAAGACATTAACAAAGGAGAATATTGTTTATCTAAGATAGAATTTGGACATTGTAAACGTTGAAGTAATTTGTGGTAGAAATTAAGGGAAAGTGTTAGAACTGCAGTCTTTAATTTCTCCACATCACATGGAGATCACATGACCATACTTAGATTTTATTTTACTCCATGCAACCAGTTTGCATGAGATTTTATTTTTAGGACAATCAGTTTTATAGTTCACATATGCTTATGCATGACTAAACTTTAGTTTAGAGCTGTTTGTTTTTAGTTACAACAATATATTTTTAGATTCAATATTTCGAGTTTTTGGTTGTTGTAAAGTGATATATGTAAAAGTGTGATCGCTGTTTTAATATATAGAATTAAAAGCAGAATTAAAAAAAAAGTATTATTGCTGTAGCAAATGTTTCCTGCTGTACGTACCTATTTCCTGTTTTTTTCTGTCTCTGCAGTCACAGGTAATACATAATAAGTTTGGCATTGTGTAAGGCCTCATGACCACTGTCCATTCTATTACAGGTAAACACTGAAAACAGTGCAATAGTTGTTTGTTTCCATCATGTTATAACAAAGATAAATAATAAGAGGGTGTTTTTTAGATAGGAAATTAATATTTTTTTGTTTCGTATTGGTATAGAAACTCAGAAAACTGTGGATGTGCCAATTAACAAAGATTACCATGACGGAAAAAATGCTAGATTTAACATCATTCCAAGCAATACTGAAACTGAAAAGCTGTTCTAATTCAATTCTTCGGAGGTATTTTTTTCGTCAAATTAAGTAGCAGTTATTTCTTTTCGGATGGAAATCCCTGAAATAGGTGTTTTATATGCTGTTTTTTTTTTAGAGGGGGGTGGTGGAGGCTGTGTGAAATACTTCTAAGGGTGCAGTTATTTGAATTTTTTTTAAATTCTGGATTTCTTTATTTAAAAGAGTAAAATTGCCATTACTTGTGAAGGATAATGCCAAGGTTGTAGATTTGACTATTAGATTGGATAAGAAAGTCTCTTATGACCAAATCAAGACTCTAATCAAGTATGTTTAAATATAAATTTGCTATCAGAGCTAGTTTTCTTATCTTAAAAGCACAAGAGAAACGGGTTGTTTAACTTGTAATGTTGCAGGGAGAAAGCAGAAGGAAATTTGAAAGGTATTTTTGAGCATAGCGAAGAGGATGTTGTGCGGTCAAAGTTTATTGCGGATAAACTGTATGTAACTGGTTATTTCATTTTTTTCACTTAGAACTAACTATCTTAAGAATTGGCCTTTTCATAAGATGCGATCTTCACTTTATTTTTAGCTTTTGAAAATTTATCAAAGCCTTTGTTATTAATGGTATTTGATTTGTTATGTGATGTGTAGTTGTTTATTTTACTTTTTCAATTAAAATCAAGATAATGATTATTCTCCTCAAAATGAGATGTGACAATGGCTTTATTTTTTTTATTTCTCAAAATTTAGTAAAGTTTTTATTTGTTTTTTCTATTCTGAAATTTTATTAAAGCTTTTATTTATTTATTTTAGCTTTTGAAAATTTAATATTGGTATTTATAATTTTAATTTTTATTAAAATTTGTATTTTCGTGAATTATATTTCTAGTATTTTTGATGTAAAGGTTGTCATAGTTCAAAACGACTATTTTTGTTAAATTGGTATCATGGTATATTTTCATTTTATATTTACATAGATAAAATAAATGAAATGTCAACTGAATTTATAAATTTTTAAAATGAATTATTCTTATATTTAAACAAGGATATTTTTAGTTTGAAATATTAATTTTTTAGACAAGATTCTTTAAAATATATGGATGCAGTTATAAAATGATGTATTTGATCATGCATATGAAGTCTTTCAATATTTTTTTTAATAAAATAATTAGTACATAAATGATGAAGAATATTCTATAATTGAGCTATATTGAAGTTGCGTGTAAAAATCAAAACCGTGAAACTTTCAGGGTCTCCAAAGATAATGTTTTTCAAATGATACTATTTCCCTGTACCAACCTTATATTTGGCTAATTATGTGTTCTAGAACAATGTTTTCCTTAAATCCTTAAGATTATGTCTTTGAATAATTTTTTACTTGTGTTTGCACTATTGCTAGGTCTCCTATTTTTGTAATCTACTTTATACTATTAATATATAATTTTAGCCTTTTTATAAAAGGGATATGATTATATTTACATTGATAGGTGTTTATCTATAAGATTGAGTTATGTATTTTGTATTCGATCAATAGTTTACATTTAGTTTTGGAGGATGAATATGATCCAATTCTCCTACTTTCAATGCTATCACATATTAATGTATGGAAGGATTGAAAGTTTATAAATCAAATCAATGACATTAGCACATATTCTATTTATAGCAAATTTGCTTTACAATTATTTATGTTCTTGGATTAGATGTTATTAAAAAAGTTTTTTACATTTTCATGAGCACATAAGGATGTAAAAATTTATTTGATATGTAATTAACCCAAATAAATGGTGTCATTAATTTCATATCTATCTAATATAAAAAAATGTTTATATATAAAATCATAATCTACAGAGTAAGTTTGATATCTTATTGAGATCATCTAAAAATTATATTTTAAATTAGATAAGCCTCTTTTGTAAAATAATATTTTATTATTCTATAAAATGGAAAGGGTGTGTGTATATATATTTTTAATATTTTATTTTATAAAAAAAAATTATTTTTTTCCCTTTGTTTTGTTATCTCTAATTAAAAAAATTGTTGGAATACATAGAATTAAAAAAAAATCATTTGGTTGAGACGGTTGCCTTGATTATGTCCTTGATCATATTATGAAAGGTATGTGTTCATTGCCACTATAATTACATAATTTTTGAATCTCATGAAAAAAGGGGAAGTCTAAAACTAGATGCATTGATATACTAGTTGAATAGTATGGAGAATCTTTTTGAATGGAAGAATATGATAAAGAAAAGAAGATATAATTTTCATGGACCAAATTGAGGGGTAATATTATGGTATGGTGGGATCATTTAAAAGAGGAAATAAAAAGGAACACTAAGCAAAAGATCAAAACATAGAGTAAGATGGAGAAGAAGCTAAGAGAAAAGCTCCTTCCTGTGGATTATGCACAAACCCTCTATAGAAGATTTTGAAATCTAAAGTAAATAAATTACAGTGTACAAGATTATATAAATGAATTTTATAAGATATTTATTCAAGTGAAGAATGAAGAAAGAAAGGAGAAAATAGCTACAAGATATGTAAATGGTTTGATGTTTTCTACTCAAAATGACTTAAGCATGGAGAGAATTAATAGAATTGAAGATGCCTATAAATTAGATTTGAAAGCTGAAGAGAAGACAATTAAATTGGTTTGTTAGAGACCTCTTATGTTTAAGAGAGAGAATCATCTCAATATGGGGATAAGGTGGTTTTACTCCTAGAATAGAATAATCATCCATGGGATGAAAAGACAAAAAGATGACAAACAAAGGTTTTTAATTAACAAATAGGAAGATGATTTTAGAGAGGTATAAAATATGATGCTAGAGATCATGAAGACATTATATTTTTCTAAATATGTGGTGAAGAATGGAATAAAGCATTTGAGGCTTCAAATTATCAAGCATAAGATAGGACAAAAAATGAGCAATCAAGAGTAAATTTAGTTGAGGACGATAGCAAAAAATAGAATTTAGAATTTTTAATGCATGTAGGAGAGAATCTTATGATGAGAAGACCAAAGATTTTTTTGAAGAAAAAACAAGTGTGGGATAAAGTTATCGATGATTCATGGCTTCATATAAATATTTTTTAAACAAGTTGTAAGTTAAGAAGAAATATAGGTAAGGTTATTGTTGATGGTGAAAGGTATATCTAATTAATAAACTTATAGTTTGATCCTTATAGAAAATGACTATTTTAACAAGTAGGAGACTAAATTAGTAAGAAAGGGTTTTTTAGACTTGGTGTAGGTACCAATTACAAAGCAAGTTAGGGATAATGTTCTTGAGGTAAATTGTCCAAGTAATTTCAATCTTTCTCTAGTGTTTAATTAGATGCAGTAGGTGGCATTTGAAAAAGAAAGAAAAAATCACATAAGTCAGTTGTAATAAGTATTTGATACAATGGCAGAGATTATAATAAGAAGATAACACTTAGATTTTAGAATTAGAATTGAAGAAGCTAGAAAAGAATAAATAATATATTTTGTGGAAGACAACTTTTAATTTAGGAATCTATTTGAATCATATATAAATATTATTTTATATAATTTTATTCTGTATGTTTTGAAATTTCTTTGCTCTTTGACACATCAGAAATTTTTAAGAATTGTGAATATATGAATAGATTAAATTTATGTAAACTTTAATTATAAATAAAAATATAATAATTTTAAATATTATTTCCTATAAAATAACAGCATACACTCAAAAAATTTATTCCATAAAACCACTTTTGCTATATATATTCCCAAATTCTCTCTACACTATCCCCTAAAATTTTTTAGGAGTCCCCCTCCCATGAAACCACTTCCTAATTATTTGTTATCAAATTTGGAGGGACCTATTAACCTAGCAAAGGAAATTGGAAATCACTATTGAGCATTCACCCTCACATTCAAATAATTTAAAGAGTATTCATATGCAAGTGAATTTCAAATGGGATTCTTCGGAAGAAGCCGAATATTTTGTTGCCTTCCATCCTCTTGTTTTGTGTAATACAGTTTATAAAATGGTCTCTAATGTTACGGCGAACAGACTAAAAAATTGTCTTTTTCAACATTGTTTGTGTTTGTAATGAAAGACAGACTTTGGATGTCATCCTGATTGCTCACGAAACCAATCAATTCTTTTCATGATAAAAAGAAAGCAAATGTTCAAATTACTCATATTCTTTGTCTATTTCACGTTTACAAGGAAATAATCTAACTGCATATTTCTGCAACTACATATTTGATTTAAAGAGAGAGAAAATTTAAAAAACTATAGTTATACCTCATCCTCCTTCAAGTTAAAAACACTTTTAATGGTTTTGGATTGGATCCTTGCTGCTGTTGGGAAACGTTACAATCATATTATATTTTAATAGCTTTTTCTTCTGAGATCACAGATTCCATTAACGCCATTCAGTTTGCAAACACATTATTGAGTGCAGCATCGACAATTAAATGCAAATAATCACTGCAGTAGAATTCGCAGACCAGTGATACTACATTGAAATCATCAACGCTGCACTCAATGGTGAATTTGTGAATCCGAACTTGTTGGAATCGTTTAGTGAGACGAAAGCATTGAGGAGGCGTTGGACATTTATAAGTAGAAGTAAACATTTTAAATTGTCAACATGTGCAGTACAAGAGAAAAGTCGTGTATTCTAGTACTGACTAGTATGTGTAGTACATTGATCCTGTTTATTGTAGTACTGACTAGTATGTGGAGTACAATTTTTACCTTCCAATTACATGGGGTACGCTTTGATTTTGTATTTTGAAAGAGGTGCACATGGTTTTCCTTTCGCTCCACTCAAAATGTTGCTAGATTATGTATGTATGTATGTTCTCAGTTATATAGATATTTATGAGATTTATAATTAGGTAGATGATATTGCAAGATATTATTTTCAATAATGAAATTACAACCTTTTTGATTTTAAACATAAATTAAATTTTATTTGTATGAAAAAAATATATTATTTTTAAGAAATTCATTAAATAGAGATAATATATATTACTGGTAATTGTATGGAGTTGCAATGTAAACACTGATAAAGCATAAAAATTAGAATTAAAGTAAAGACAGAGGTGAATGCAAGATAGACGGTAGATAATATATATCTTTTTTTCTCTTTTTTAATGTGGACCTACACGAGATCATACATTTTTGAAAATTATTAGAAAGAGAAAAGAGGTGAAATACAAATGTTTTGTAAGAAGTTTACTCTTTAGAATGATGTAAAATTTTGTCCTTGACATTCAATATTACCAATATCAATTTTAGATTTTTCATAATGTTAAGTCTTATGACTTACGTATTATCTGAGCCCATGACATTTTCAATGGAATTTGTTTAAAAAAGAATTGAATTATAGGATGACATAGTACAAATTCAGGGGATCTATTTGAGACGTGAATAAATTTTAATCTTCAACATGTAATTCAAAATTTTGAATATCAAACAAGAGATTTGATGAAGTTTCTTGACTTCAAGAAGACCCTTTTTAAGGGAGCATCATCCATGAAGCAACAATGTCAAAGGTTTGTTAAAGGTTTCAACCATATGATTTTATAACCTATATTGGAATGCCCTTTATTGGAGGGGACCAAAGTAACCAAGGACAACAATAGATTGGGAGGATCGTGCATAAGAATTGAATAATACATGCCAAGAAATATGACTATATGAAATGCATTTCATCTATCATGTTGTATCAAATATGTTGTAAAAATAATTTCGTGGTGATTTGTAAAATTTATTTTAAAAAATGTCTCAACAATTGCTAATATGCATTGTAGGAAAATAAGGTATTCAATTAGATAATATAGAAAGGAACACATGGGAAGTAAAAACCCAAGGAACGGAGAGGGTTATGATGAGGATGTTGGTGCTTATTCATCATTTATTCAATTGTGCTTTGGGATTTTATTGTACAAGGAAATAAATCATTTACTTCAATTAAAAATGAGGGTTGTGGGGCATATTGAAAGTGTAGACTGTCATATAGAATGCAAGTGAACTATTTGACATAATGCATCAATGAAATTTAGTGGAATTTGAAATCATACATCATGTATATAGTTTTTTTGACAAAATGCGTGACTGAAATTTATAGGAAATCTGAGATCATACAAAATCCATGTTAACTATTTGTCAAATCTAAAAATTGTCTAGAAAAAAATTATGATTGTTTTTTTCAAATGATACTATCAAATTGTTAGATCTAATGAAACACTGTCAGACATACACTAACCACAATAAAATATAATTATTCAAAAACAAGTGCTTAGATTTATTTTAAGATATTTTGACTTTGATTACAAGTAACCTAAAATTTATTAGGAAAACTAATTTAGATCAATAATCCATACCACACAAGTAAAATAAAGTAACGTAATTTCATAAATAATATATATTATAAATTAATTTTATATGTCTACAATATATCATGAAAGCATATTCTTTTATACCATTTTTAAAAATAAAAATAATTTTATCTATTTTACTTAATATACATTTCTTACTATTTTTAATCTTATTTATTTCCATGTGTAATTTATTTTTATAAACAAATATTTTAATTTTAAATAAAATAATTTAAAAATTTAATTAATTAAAAAAAAAAACAAAAAACGATGATTACATCTTTTAAACTCTTTTAGAGCATGGAAATAAAATTTAAACCTAAATTTATTTTTTGCCGTGCTAAGCACAACATTGGCTTAATATCGTCCCATACGTGTTTTCATACAATGCCAATATTACATGGTTTAACAGAAATGTGAAGTTCGTTACATGGCACTCGCTCTTAATTACATAAAACCCTCCACGGAATAAAACGATGTGCTAATGGCGGACACAAAAATTGATTGGAAAATATATTCATCATCTCACATTATTATAAAATATAAACTAATTATATTGTATATATTTATATAAACATGTTATGAAATGTCTTCACCCCATTGGGGTTATCGGGTCAACGGTGCTAGAAAGTCAAACTATTTATTTTTTAAAATTCCATCCATTATTATGTCGCAAGAAGATGTATAATAATAATTTTAAATAAGATAAAAACTTTAATTTTTAATATTAATATGAAAATTGTAATTTGCTTATAAAAAATAGAATTTCAAATATAAAACAAACTTTTTTTTTTGTATATTAAAGGTAAATATTTTTGAGTCGAAGTTATGAATAAAAAATGAGAGTGTTAACATGGCTCATACCCTGATATAATGGAGAATAAAAGATGTTACAATGAATACTCTCAAGAAATGTCTCTACCAATGGTAAACGTGAAACAATTAGAGGAAACTACAAATATCCAACAAAATACAACTCCAAGTAATTTTGACAGTGTCCCACAACCCTGAAGCTTATATAGTAGGGCATGCAAGACCATACAACGAAACAACAACTAATAGTAGTTTTGATAATGTCCCAGCAACCTGTAACACATCTAACAGGGCATTCCATCCCACACAACAAAATAACCTCTGAACTACAACAAGAAAACATATGAAACACAACACCAATGAGGGGTTTGAATGGATCTCTAAACCAGGGTTAGGACAAAGGAATATAAATAAATACTTCTAAGTAAAACCTCAAAAAGGTGAAATATTGAGTTTTACATAAGGATTTTTTTAACTATCCCCAATAATAGAACCCAACCAAAATTCTGAAATAAACATGTAGTTATCTCTCCCAAAACATGAAGATATGCCCTGCAACCATCAAAAGACTTAGCCCAAAAATGAAACTGACTCTTAAGGTCCTTAAGAATAATGCACCTACATAGAAGATGATATTCAACACTTCAAGATTCTCTAGAAACATCATTTTCCATTAATGAAGCCCATTGAAGCTTCTTTCAAAGGCCCTCCACACTAAGTAGAGCCTTCCGAAGGATACCCAAACATCTAAGATGGTTCCACCATTTGAGATGGTACCCCCAAATGACCTCCTCTTTCCTTGAGTCAACAAAAAAAAAAAGGACAAGACCACCATCAGTATATAGGTCATATCCCATGGTAGCAATACAACATCCCTCAACAAAGTCACAAATCTGGGCCAAATAGCCAACAAAGTCGTAAATAATCCATTATCATAGAAAGGTCATCATAAAACAATAATCTCCCACAAGGGTAGCACCAGAGAGCGGATCCTCTAAATGAAACATGATCTCACTCCCCATTCCTTCAGTGGAGAAACACCAACCCAACCCAGACCATATGATTATGGATCTGGGTCGTCCTCCTTACTAGTTTCCTCCTATTGACCGGAAGGTGCCTACCCACCCACTGATTTGAATCCTCTACCTTCACTCTGCTCTGTCGTAGCTTGCATTTAAAGTCCCCATTCAAGTATGAAACAAACATGAGTTAGATCATTCTTGGAGTTTTTCGCACGCAAATAATATAAATGCAGTCTAACAAAAATAAAGTTCAAAAAAAAAATTGGAAAAGATATTTTATGATTAATTTATGAATAAATAACATTTTACGATAATAATATGGTAAGCGTAAATTAGATTTTTTCATTGATCATTGTTTGATAAAATGATTTTAAACTAAGAACAAAGCTCTAAGAGGTATCTATTCTACCAAATTTAATTGGGATATGATCACAACCTCATCCCTTATATTATGACAAGTTTTATTAGTATGTAAACCAAACATCGTTACCAATTAAAAAATAAATTAAATTTTAATCTTGACTTTTTTCATTTTTTAAGTTTGTCAGAGGGTGATGAGTCTCGCATAAACGCTCCACAAACATTCAAAGTGTATGACATAGGTTTTAAGGCTTCTATCAAAAGCATTGATAGAAAACGTCTACGCTTTGTCGTTCATTGGATAGCAATTTTTATTAAGATGGCTTTTAAAAACTCAAGATAAGCATACATTTCTTGGTCGATTAAAAGAGAGATCGCGGCTAAGTTAAAACATTTGTCTCCTGTTCATTTGTTTTTAATAACAACATTGTTTTATTTATTATAGATTTGTATATTTTCAAAGGCCCTAACCTTTCTTATGCATGCTGAAAGCAGGAAGTCAAATACCAGCTGTTTCATAAACAGTAAGCCAAATTTATGGAAAAAAGTTAAAAACGACGATTGGATTTAAGAATTATTTATCGTCACAGTTTATTTTGAGAATTAAAATTTTACTTATTCCTTCTTTCTAATTCTCTTAAATTTTTTCTCCAAATGATGGTATTTCTTTTTGTTTTTCCACTCCTTGCTGAATTTTATATTCTTCTCACTTTCTTCATCTATGTCATTTTATCTCGTCTTTGAATTTATCTTTGATATGTAATAATTATGGTATATTTTTTCACTCTCTTTTGTGGTTAATCATTAATTTTTATTTGAGCATAGTCTCTTCTTCTTGCTGCATGAAAATTTCATCTTCATTTCTTTCACCATATTCTTTCATTCAAAAAGATTTTTCGTACTATTCAACTAGTCTATGAACACCTCAAGTTTTGGTTTGCCTCCATATTTTGAAAATTAAAATTTTATTTATTCCTTATTTTTTTCCAGTTCCCTAACAAATTATTCTTCAAATGATGGTGATTCCTTTTTGTTCTTCCACCTCTCGCTGAATCTCTACTTTTTCCTCTCTTTTTTCATCTATGTCATCTTGTCTTCGCCTTTATCTTTGATATGCAATAATTATGATAAGCTCTTTCACTCTCTTTTGTAGTTCTTACATATTAATTTTCATATGAACATACTCTCCTCTTCTTGCCATATGAAAATTTCATTTTCTTTTCCTTTGCCATATGCTTCCATTCAAAACAATTATCCATATTATTCAACTAGTCTATCAACACCTCTAGTTTTGGATTGCCCCATATTTTGAAAATTAAACTTTTATTTACTCTTTTTTATACTTTCCTGGGTCTACCATCAAGAATATATTTGTAGCACCAATATATGGAGTGAATATGGTCATCTACATCATAGATTTACAAGCAGTAGCACTGTACCAATAAGGATTGACCAATTAATTAAAATACATACCAGATAGGGTGCAACATAAGCCAGTTTGTAATGACCAGTGACTACTATGCAAAACACTGAAAACTATGGATGCTATTTTGTATAATGTTTAGGCAATCCACAAGAAAATCCGTTCACAAGACACTATTGATTGTTAATGCGACTTTAGTGAATGTACTCTAAAAAAACATAGAAGTATCACATTCGTGTCTAGGTTTCCACAAACATTTATAATTATAACCATCATTATATGTATACACATGTGGTTTAAAAAATATCATTTCGATAAATGATTATTTATAAATATCATTTAAATAAATAATTAAAATATATAAATATAATTTTTACTAAAGTTAATATCTAATTTATTTATATTATTATATATATTTATTAATAGATTGAAGAAAATTAAAAAAAATAATTATGAAAATTATATCATAACACTTAAATTCGCAACACATTAAAGAATATCATAAATCTATATTTTTCAATATCATATTTTTAATACTTATTTTATCATATCATTAAATTAAAATATGCCTATTTTATGTATCAAATTTTAATGATATTTTTATATCAAATTTTCTTTACATTATTCATAGAATTATTTCATATATATTTTCACATGTTAATTTATAAAAATTAAAACTAAAAATCATCAAAATGAATTATTTATTTAGATTGAAAATAATAAATATGAAGTATTGTAAGAAAAAAATTTGAATTTATCATTTAATTTAATTTAATTATTTTTTTTACAAAATTTAAATTTAATTGAAAATTAGTTAAAAATAATCAACTTAATGAAACTGAAAACTTCCAAGAAAATAAAAATACTAATAGGTCAAGATTTGAAACAATATTTGAATTGATTCATATTGAATGAATTGAAATAATTAGAAACCCAAACCATGCTTAAATAAGCCTCAACTCGAAATTAGAGTTGACATGCAAAAATTTAAAAAAAAAATTCTAGTTTTAGTAGCTGCGATTTTTATTAAGATTTGTATGTAAGCGCGTGTAGCTCTAAAAATATCCCAAAATAATATAAACATTAAAATTAGCTTATTGGATGAATTTCAACTAAATTTCACATCTGATCATACAAATATACATTTTCTAAAAATAAAAAATTCTCCCAAAAATTAATAAACCATAATTTTAGACTCTCAAATGGTCACTTTTGGCCTCTAAAAAGTATTTAAAATACCTCTAAGTGAAAATCACTAATAAGAGAAGCAACGAACTACTCCACATGGTCATTTTGGCATGTGAAATAGCTCAAACGGAGCTACAAATCAAAAGTTATGACCTCCAAAAGTTGGCCTATTTTTCCTACATTATTCCCTCTAGTTGAAAACAACTCAGCTCCTGTGAGTTGTCCTGATTATACTGAAGCCATTTTTATTTTTCAATATTCTTTAGCCCCCATTCTGTAAGCCAAGTGTTGTCTTCTTTTTTCAATCCTTTTGACTGGACCAAATACCTGTTATAATTCTCTTACCTTGTGCTCACTGTCTTCATATCCAAAATATGCATTATCTTTTCCTTCTTCTTTGAAACATGTTGCTACCAATTTACTTCTTCATCTTCATCACCCTCACCATAATCTTCATGGAATTCATATAAATCTAAAACATTAAATACTAGAGAGATATCAAAATTATGTGGTAAACTCACCTCATAAGGATTGTCATTGATTTTCTTTAAAATTCTACATGGACTAATTTTCTTATACTTCAATTTATTGTATATGTCTTTTAGAAATATTTATTTTTTCAAGTAAACCATTACCAACTCTCCTTCTTCAAATACCTTGGATCTTATTTTGACATTTGTTAATGATTTATATTTATCATTACTTTCCTAAAGCTTTCTTCTTACTCCTTGTATATGTTGCATATGCTCTATAAATGCTTCTACATCATCACTAATTTGATATACAATTGGAAATTATATCAAATCTAAAATACCCATAAAATTTATTACATAAATAATTTAAAATAGTGATTTTTCTATTGATATATTCACTGAACAATTATATGTAAACTTAGCTTATGGTAAAACCAAGTCTCATTACTTGTGCTTCTCTCTCACTATGCATCTCAATAAATTTTCTAAGATCCTATTCATAACTTATGTCTTTTCATCTATTTGTGGGTGATATGCACTGTTTAATCGTAGCTTAGTACCCATCTTATTCCATAAAGTCCTCCAAAATGACTTAGAAATTTTATGTTCCTATCTAAATTAATAGTTTTTGGAACACCATGAAATCTCATAATATACTTAAAAAATAATTATATAACTCTAGTAGCATCATTGATTTTGTTACATGCAATGAAATGAATTATTTTAAAAAATTTATGTACAACAAAAAAATTGAATCATTATCTCTTTGTGTGTTTGGTAATCCCGACATAAAATCTATACTCAAATCAATCCATGACCCTCTTAGAATTAGTATTGACATGTATAGTCCATTATTTTGTGCATATACTTTAACCACCCAACATATCCTGCATGTATAAATATACCGTGTCACATCTCTCTTCATCTTTGGCCAAAAATGCTTTTCCTTCAACAAAGTTATTGTCTTCATCTTACTAAAATATTTAGTCAAACCACCACTATGTAATTATTTTATTTTATTGTTTCATAGACACCCAACTGAAATTCATAATTATTTCTTTTTGAATAGATAACCTTTTCATATAAGATACTCATAATGAGTAGTATATGTTTCATCTATTAATGTATTGTTGCACTGCTCAACGACCTTGCCAAAATATAGATCAATATCATATAATTATTTAATAGCTTCAAATATAAATATTTCACTCACCATATTAGTTAATAATGCTACTCTTTTGATTAATGTATCAACTACCTAATTCTATTTTTTTATTTATGTTTCAATATAAAAGTATATCCTTGCAAGAAAGATACCCACTTTGCATGCCTACTATTCAACTTCTTTTTTATATTCACATACTTCAAAGCCTCATTATCTATAAATAAAATAAAATCTTTAGGCACCAAGTAATGTCTCCAATGTCTTAACTCTTATACAATTACATAAAGTTTAACATTATAAGTAAAACACTTTGTTATTACCTCATTCAATTTATCACTAAAATATGCTATTGGCTTTCCTTCTTGACTCAGTGCAACACCAATTCTCACAAATGAAGCATTACAATCAACCTCAAATATTTTGTTAAAATCTTGTAATGCTAAAATTGGTCTTTTTGTATTATTATTCAAAAATTCAAAGCTTTTTGTAGCTATTCTAGTCCATGTAAATTCCTTTCTTCTCATGCAATCTGTTATTGGTGCCATAATACTACTAATTTTTTTAATAAATTTTTGTTAAAAGTTATTAAACCATGAAAACTTCTTATCTATGTAATACTTTTTGGAATAGGCCACTCGACAATAGCCTTTATATTTTATTTATCCATTCTCACACCATCTACTAAAACTACAAATCTCAAAAATATCAAACTATTTTGCATGACCCTGCACTTCTTCAAATTTTCATAAAACTTCTTTTTTCTTAACAAATCTAGTACCATTCTCAAATATTGTAATTTTTCTTGTTTAGTCTTACTGAATGTAAAAATATCATCAAAATAAATTATCACAAACTTACCAATATATTTTTGTAGCACTGTATTCATCATCCTCATAAATATACTAGGTGTATTAGATAATCTGAAGGGCATAACCATCAACTGATATAATCCATCCCTAGTATTGAATGCAATTTTCTACACATTTTCTTCATGAATTTGAATCTGATAATAACCACTCTTTATATCAATTTTGGTAAAATATTTTGCTCCTACAAGCATATCCATCATATCATCTAAATGAAGTATAGGAAATCTATACTTGACTGTAATTTTATTAATTGCTTTACTATCCACACACATTCTCCATCGTCCATCTTTATTTAGAGTTCATAACACTGGTGTTGCACATGGACTCATACTCTCCCTTATTATCTTTTTTATTAACAATTTAGTAACATGTTTATTTAATTATGCATGTTCTACTAGACTCATTACATAAGCTACTTAATTGGGTAAATTTGATCCTAGAATAAAATCAATTTGATGCTAAATATATTTTTTTGGTTATAAACCATCTGGTAACTCATCAAACATAACATCTGCATATTCTTTCAATAGTCTTGTTGCTTCTATTAGTATTTGAATTATTTTGACATCTTCATTCTTTGCTACTAATATATAACAAGTTGTCACCTTCATATTTTGGATAAATTATTTATTAGAGAGCATATATTTTGTTTTTTCTTCCTCTTTAAGAGGTAAAAAAACTACCTTTGTCCCACCTTTTTAAAAATTATATGTGTTCTTTTCTCCATCATGAATTACTTTTCTATTAAATTTTTATGGTCTTCCCAATAACACATGGCATGCATCCATCGAAATAACATCACACCATATTTCATCATAATAAGTTTTTCCTATAGAAAACTTTGTTGAGCATCTTTTATCTATTGTAACCTAGTTCTCTTTATTAAACTATGAAATTCGATAAATATTAGGATGCTTTTCACATTGTAAATGTAGTTTCTCTATCATTTCTTTAGAAATCATATTTTTACAACTACCACAATCTATAATTACTTTGCATACCTTTCCACGTGAAGCATATCTTGTTCAAAAAATATTTGATTGCATCCACACATCACCACCTTATTTATTCTTCACTTGTTCCTTACTTGGAGTGATCATTATTATTCTCAAGATAAGATTCTCTCTAACATCTATTGGTACATTTTTAATATTTTAGTCTTCTATCTCAGCCTCAACTAAATTCACTCTTGGGCGATCCTCTTGCCTCCTTTCTTGATCTTAATAATATAGATACTCAAATTCCCTCTACCCTTCTTCTTCACATCTATAAAAAACATAAGATCTATGTTAAAATAAGAACCATTCTCTAGCACCACCATAACCTCATCCTCCCTGAAGCCCTATTCCTCTTTGTTGGTATTGAAACCCTTGCTTATTTTCATTTTGTCTTTCTAAACCACGTGATGATTCACCTCTATTAGTATTAGACCCATCTCTACTGATATTAAATACAACTCATCCCCTTATTGAATGGATCCACCTATTTTTAGACTAAGAGACGTTCTGAATTTCTATCTATTTTATTTTTCTTATACCTTCAGAGATAATTGATAAGCCTCGTACATGCTAAGTATTTTATGTATACTTAATTCATCTTAAATAGTAAATTTCAAACCATTTACATATTTTGTAGCCATTTGATCTTTCGTTTCATCATGTTCCACTTGTATGGAAAGCTTATAAACCTTATCTATATAGTCTTGTATACTATGATCTTTTTAACTCAAATTCAAAAATCTTTTTTATAGAGTTTGTGCATAATCCGTAGGAAGAAATTTCTTCCTCAGCATTTTCTCTATTTTTTTCATAAATTAATCTTTTCTTTACCTTTTATCTATCTTTCTTTCTGTAGGTGATCCCACCTAATAATTTCATGACCATTCATTTTTGTGCATACAACCTTTACCTTCTTGTCTTCTCTCATAGTCTTCCACTCAAATAAATTTTTTATGCTATTCATCTAATCTATCAACTCTTCTAGTTTTAAACTACCTCCATAATATGAAACATCAACCTTGATTCCTTTATTTATTATTTCTAGATACTAAACCATTCTCTCTTCTATTAATTGTGGTTGATCTTATTATTCCTCTTCTTTCTAAATTTCTTAATCATGATAGGTGTCTTCTTCAGCTTCATCACCAACTTATCTTCTTCTCTGATTGGTTATAGCCTCTATTAATTATTGCACTTGACTTTGCATCTCTTGTATAGTCTGGTTCATCTACGTAATACCTTCTCATCATTTCTCTATTTTTTATTGCTACAATAATCAACCTTGCTATGATACTAGATAATAAAATTGAAAACTATAAAGATAATAAAATTATCTATAGGCCAAAATTTAAAACAATCTTTGAATTGATTAATATTGAATGAATTGAAATAATTACAAACCCAAATAATTCTTAAATAATCCTTAACTCAAAATTAAAGTTGACATGCAAAAATTATTAAAAAAATTAAAATCTAAAAAAAATTATTTTTAACAGTTGTTATTTTTAGTAAGTTTCACATGCAAGTGTGTGCAGCTCTAAAAATATCTCAAAATACTCTAAACACTAAAATTAATCTATTATATTAATTTAAATTTAAGTTCATGTCTGGTCATAAAAATATACAATTTCTAGAAATAGAAAACTCTCAAAAATATAATAAAATATAATTTTGGACCCTTAGATGGTCACGTTTGGTCTCTGAAAAAATATGTAAAACACCTCTAAGAAAAAATTATAGCTTAAAGTAGTAATGAAATTTTTAAGATAGTCATTTTGACGTTTTGAAGAGTTCAAACAAAGCTACGGGTCAAAATTTATGGCCTCCAGAAGTTGGCCTATTTTTTTCCATCACGATTCATTTAATTATTAATAATTTTTTAATTCCTTTAGCAAAGAGCACATATATTACATTAAGGTTTATTAAAAAGTAAATATATTGATATTTATACATAGAATAAGTTGAAATAAATTAAGAAAATAATCAGTAACTCGTCTCAAATTTATTTAGTTTTTTTACCAAATTATATTTTAAATGTTTCTCAAAAACATTATATTTATATTTACATAAATATAACCTAGAACTACTCAAGGGTTTAAAAATGAATATTTAAAATATCTCAATAAATATCACAAACTATTCTTCTTAGTATTCTTATAAACATAAAAAATAATCATAAATAAATTTACACATACACACATCACCACCTTGTCTTCTTCTTTGAATGGTGATAACCTCTATTAATTATTGTACTTGCCTTTGAAACTCTTGTATATTTCGGTTAATCTATGCAATACCTCTTCATCTTCTCTCCATTTTTTACTCCTCTAATATTCAATCTTGCTATGATATTAGATAATGAAACTGAAAACTATCACGGCAATAAAATTACCAATAGGCTAAGATCTGAAACAATTTCTGAATTGATTTGTATTGAATGAATTGAAATAATTACAAACTCAAATCATTTTTAAATAAGCCTCAACTCAAGATTATAATTGACATGCAAAAATACGAAAAAAATTAAAATTTAAAAAAAAAAATCTATTTTTAGCATTTGCTATTTTTAGTAAATTTTGCATGCAAGCATGTGCAGCTCTAAAAATATCTCAAAATATTCTAAACAATAAAAATATCCTATTAGATAAATTTAAAATCAAGTTCACATTTGGTCATAAAAATATACAATTTCTAAAAATAGAAACTCCTAAAAAAATAATAAACTATAATTTCAGACTCTCAGATGGTCACGTTTGGCATCTAAAAAATATATAAAACACTTCTAAGAAAAAATCATGACTGAGAACAATAATGAATTTTTTGAGATTGTTGTTTTGGTGTGTGAAAGATCTCAAATGAAGCTATGGGTCAAAAGTTATAACCTTCGAAAGTTAACAAGTAAATATCAAATTATAGACCTTATCTCTCAATTATTTTCCTTCTAAGGTTAATCTATCTTCATTATGTTAGTCTTACAGGTTATACAGTTCTATGAGACCTAATAGCTTCTTGAAATTTTTTAATAGATTATAAGGATTATCTAACCTTTATAAAACCTTTAGAGGAAGGTAAAAACATTCTCTCAATTCACCAATAGTATAATAGAGTTCATGCAAACCTTCAAACGTAGTTATAATGGATTGTGTATGACTCTATCATATCATGTCTGAGTGAAAATCTATCATCTAGATAGGTAAATGACACATGTTTCCATGACCCTGACATCCAAGTCCACCTAAAAATACATTTTCACTACTATTCAGGAGGACAAAAACACTGACAATAAATGTTGTCAAAGTTTGAGTTGTTCATGAACTCCATTTTTGGTGCTTATTTGTTATAAACTGGTACTACCAACACATCTAGATGGGTAGATCAGATCGAGGACCATGTTCATGACCTCTTATCATAATTGATTTACAAACCTACCAACCATTCTAACCTCAAGAATGCACTTCCCAATATAAGAGAAATGCATAATTTTAGCATAACTTTAGACATGCATAGAATATAAATTATAATTTATTTTGATGAACTTCAAGATCTCTCCATTGTGTCTGTAAAAAATCTACTTGCATCCAAGATCACTTTGGCCAAATGTTCTATATAAATTCCTATAATAAGTCTAGTAACAGGTCCTAAAATATAGCTTTTGGCATTGAAGAGATAACTTCTCGATCTCTAAGAGGCATTTTAACCTCCAAGACCACTAGATGAAAATATATCACTTAGAACATGTTTAAAAAGGTGAATTACATGTGTTTTCATGAACCTAACACCCAAGTCTACCCAAAAATATTTATTCACTATGGTTCAGTAGGGCAAAACCACTAATAACAAATGTTGTCAAAGTTTGAGTTATTATTCAAAAAATCCACTTCTAGTGATTATTCACTACAAAATTACATTAATAACATGTCTATATGGGAGGATAACATCTAGGACCACATTTTTGGTCTCCCATCATGCCTGGTCAATAAACTGACCACCCATTTTAGCCTAAAGAATGCCCTTTCCAATATAAGAAAACTGTAGAATTTTAGGCTAACTTTAGACATGCATATAATAGAGACTATAAGTCATTTTTATGAACTATAAGATATCACCTATACATTTTTAAAAACTTTTTTTGTTCATTGAATCAATTTATCCAAACATTCAAGATCTATTCATGACATAAGTTGTAGTAAGGGGTCTTAAAATGTAACATTTTGGTAGTGAAGAGACAACGTCTTAGGCTCCAACATGTATTGTTACCTTAGGCACCCCAAAGTGAAAATCTATCGCTTTGATCACAATTTGATAGGCGAATTACATGTGTTTCCATGACCTTGACATCCAAGTCAACCAAGAAATAAATTTTCCCTACTTTTTAGGAGGGTGGAAACACTAACAATAAATGTTGTCAAAATTTGAGCTATTATTCGATAATTTCATTTTTTATTATTCTTAACTAAAAATTTACACTAAAAACATGTATAAATGGGTGGATAACATCTAGAACCATGTTTTTGGCCTCCCATCATGCCAAATAGACAAACCCACCACCCATTCTGATGTGGATTATAGAGTACTCATACTAGAGCATTCCAATATTGATAGAGCTTAAGCATTATCAAGACACAAATGGAGATCCTATCTTGAGCTTCCTCTCAAGCCAGAAGACCTATCAAATTGTCAAAACCTACTAGGATGACCTACAACATGGGTTATCTATTTTATTATGGGTAAAGGGTGGGTTTTTTAAAACTAGGTACCCTTACCCTATAAATAGAACACATATCCAAGGCTTAAACAACTAAATATTACAATATTCTTGGAAATAAAATAACATGAAGAAGAAGAAAAAAATTTGCAAAAAATAGATAAAACAACTGTCAATGACCCACCCAGAACACCTTTTGAGATCCAAGGGTTAAAGACAAAGAAATCATCCTCATTTACCATTATAATAGTTTCTCAAAATATATCTACTACTTAAACTATTTATTTTAAGTCTACTTCATTCTAGTCATTCAAGCCATGCCTCAACCTTCCATGAGGTTTTTGTAGGGCCCTATTGAATAGAGTAACTTGTTGGAAGGTTGGAGCTCCTCTTTTCTATTTTTCTTCTTTTTCTAAACTTTAATCCATCCTCTATTAACCTTAATATTTATGAGAGCTACAACATCCTCTATTAACTTTAATACGTCCAAACAAAGTGAATGCAAATATTTATGAGAGCTACAACATATAGGTTCTAATAGAGCCATTTAGATCACTCAAAATCGCGCTACATAAAAATACTCTAAAAACATAAATTTATCTTAAAATGCACATGACTCTCATTGTAATGGACAATGGATAATGGCTCTGATACCAAATGATAAGTCTGGTTTAGTTCTACATAGATAAATATGAAAAGATCAGAGATGAACACAGGGAATTTTTAAACACACTATATTATTTCACTATGTTTAATAAATCATTTGGGACACATTAAAAATATATAGGATGTCTAATTTATATAATAAGGGATTTTCAAATCCCTACAAACTCTCAACCACTTACTTGTATAACAATAATATATTACAAACTCTCTTTATAATATATATCTAATAAAAAATGCTATATGTGACAATATAATATTTTATTATTTTATTTATATGGTTACACACTAACCAATTACTATTTACCTCTCAATAAATATCAAAACTTACATGATGTAAAAGCTAATTCCTAATACTTTCCACCCATTCAACTATGTTCTATTGTCTTATGTCATGAGGGCCATTCATAAGATGGGTGTCTTGGTGTTAGATTCTTTTTGTTTGATTCAAAGACATAGTTGAGATTTGTAGTAATGGGCGTGCTTTGATTTTGCTGTATAGTGAATATATTTTTTAAAATTTTATTACATTAGAAATTTTATTTTTGTAAATTTAGACATGAAAATTATAAGGCCATGTGGATTTGGCTTCATTGTTGTGAATTTAGTTCAATCAATAATTAATAAGTAGTAGCGATGGTGATTTAGGCTACTATGGTGGTGGTATTAATTTTTGCTGCCATGGTGAATTTATTGGTATGCTTGATGTTGTGTATTGTCTCCCACCTTGCATGTTTGAACTGATGTGTTTGCCTTATTTTTATTGATATATTCCACAAAGGTTAGTTATAGATGTACTATTTGGAAAATATCATAAAGTACATTGTGTCTACATTTCTATGGCATTGAACTAATGTCATACAAGGATAATTACTTTATAGGTCTATAAAAGCATGGTATGTCTAGTGTCAAATATTAACAAATAAGCAAACATTATTCTTGCTTTGTGGTACTTTTTTTGTTGCTCCAAATCATTGGGCATGATGCAAGTTATTTATTTTATTACTAATTTATACATGCTAAGATAAATTTTTATCTATCTTGCTAACCATACATTATTTTTAATGTTTTGTCGATCAATATTGAGTAACTATTTCTTGATGTAGGAAAAATAAATGCCTTCGACATGCATTGCCTTGTGTTTCCGGTATGGAAGTTTTATTAACGATAAGAATATCTTTTTATATTAATTTTTTTAAAGAAATTTGCTGATATATGATTGCATGCTTTTTTTTACATTTAATTTTATATTTCTTGAAGGCATTTCTTTTTTATTATTGGTTAGTCTAATTGTATATTTTACAATAAAATTAATATTTTGTTTCCAAAGTTTTCATTTAGGCAGATAAGATGTTTTTCAAGGACTATTTTTTATCAATTAACTATTTTTTAACAAATTATCAAAATATTATATTTACTAATGAAAAGTTTTCTTTAAAAAAACATTTACCAAATTTTCCTTTAAAATATCCACAAAATTATAAAATTCACCAACATATACCTAAATTAAAAATAAATTTTATGGTTTTCCTTAGAATTATCCTACCATACATATACTTTATAATTTTCAATATAAAAATATTCACCAATAATTTACATGCTTCTTTAAAAAAAAAATCTTAAAAAACACCATGCAGGCAGTTTGACCTTCCCATACTTGGATGCACTAAAAATGAAGTAATTAAAAATTAATATACAATTATAAATGAGAAATTTGATTCTTAAGTCATTTATTATACTATCTTGTTTGTCCTCATTCATCTCACAGTCAGTAATTTCATGATTTCTTATTCGTTCCCATCATCATATGAGTTATTTTCAATTAAATGGGGTCAATTATGTTCAAAATAAAGTTCAAGTTATCCGATTATATGTAACAATGATTATGATTTCTCTATTATTTAGCTATGTGATCACATGTTATTAACTCAGAGTTTGAAATGATAAATTTACATCTATTTTTTATTTAGTAAAACAAGGTTTATTTATCGACTTAACAATACATTATAAGTTTAATGGTATATTATTGATTTTCAAGCCCAACATCAACCATTAGACTACTTGAATCCTTGAGATAAGGTTGGTTATTACTCACCAAGACATTTGTTTGTATCATACTTTTCCCTTTTCAATGTTCAAGAAGACCGGAAATTTAGAGTCACAAAATATTGAAAGTATGTGAAGTTTGTTATGTTTAATGGGATTCAAGGGAGACCCATGGTCATTTAAGTAAATGAAGTGTGCAATGTGTGTTATGGAACCATTTTTACTTGGATTTTTTGTGAGAGAGAATATATTGAACTTATTGATGAACTGGTTGTATATGGTGCAAAAAAATCAGCTTCAATATTCTTCCCATTCCTATGTACATGACATAGTGCAGATGGTGCAAAGCAAGAGATGTATAGTGGAATTGAAGACTAAAAACTCATACATTTCTCAAATAGAATGTTAATCATAAATATATGTAGGTATTTATCACAAGAATATTTAATGTACAAAATATTATAATCCCATGGGTGAACATGTGCATGATTGTTCATTCACAGCAGACAATCACATGTGGGATTAACAACTTCAATTTGTTCATCTATCTATGGATGAAATGATGTTGACCGGTCCAACTACATTCCCATCAAACAAAACATCATGCAATAATTTCATCACATGTAACACAATCATGAAATCCATGCTGATAGATTTCCATGGCCTAGATAAAACCAGTAGAGGTGTGTAAAGTCCTAGATTCATGTTCATGGGCTTGGAAATTCAATAAGGAATAAAATACTTGATGTATTACTCCATGTTTGGTTCATGTGTAGCCAATAGAAGTGTGACTACAATGCGGATAGAGTTTATATCACCCCAACATTTCTTGTTGTCTTGGCATGGCATGCTTCCCAGATGAGACATTGGCAAGGTACGCTACTAGGACATAGAGATGTTTAAACATATATAGAGAAGTTGGTAGAACAAGTAGAACACCTGAAATTGTTTACCTTGCATGAGGATAGTGTAAGTGTCAGTGAAGTCCTTATCAATTGATAGAAGGATTCCCACTCTACAAAGTTATGGTTACCTATTTCTAACAATGTGATGAGTGCATAAATTGGTGGTCAACTAAGAATATTTTTTGCCTTATTGTCTTTCCATTTCTTATGCTTGATCATGAGATGGAGTTGTTGTAAGTAAGTCATTCATTTCATGTGACACACTTTTTCCAACTTTCTCTATGTCTATAAGAACTAATGTGGCTTATGATTAGAATGACCAACTATTTCCTTCTACAGGATCTAGTGGCGCCCTTATGTAATTACTTTAACAATAGAATACAATACTTTAAACCATGTCATTGAATGTTTCTAAATGGTAGGTGAACAAATGTGCATGTTGTATGAATATTGTGCTAAGTGCATAATTAGATGCATCAATGTGAAGGTTGAAAGAATTTTTAATGTCAACCATTATGGGAATAGGTGTTATACAATGGAATTGATTGAGTAAATAAAAATCACATTGTTTCATATGATTCTAATCAAACTTAACATTTGCATGTATTATCTGATCGAGGGGACAATAGAGGTGCAAAAAAACAAGGATGAACCTGTGGTAGAATTATTTGAGTCCAAAAAAGCTCCTTAATTCTATGAGACTACACAAAGTTAGCCAATCCTAGATCACTTTGATCTTCCCTAGGTCTACATGAATTCCTGCATGGTCAATGGCATAGCTTAGGTACTAGATTTACATAGCATAAAATGTATACTTTGTTAATTTGACCAAAAAATTGTGTTGATTCAAGGTGTCTAAGACACACATGACATGTTCCATGTGCTCCTCCCAAGAATTGTTAAAGAAGAGAATGTCATCCAAATAGATGATGATGAAGGAATTTAGGAAAGCCCTAAGCAGATCATCTATAAAATGCATGAAATTTGTTGGTACATTGGTGAGGTTGAAATGCATGACCAACCACTCTTTCATTATTCCCATTTCTTGAATGTTGTCTTTTAGACATCTTCAGGATTGACTAGTACCTAATTGTAACCCAACTTCAAGTCAATTTTGGTGAATTATTTTACACCTCAAAGCTGGTCCAAAAGGTCATCAATGCGTAGTAGTGGATATCAATTATTCACCATGATTTTCTTGAGTGCATGTAAATATGCCATGTCCCATACTTCTTAGGCATGAGGAATATCATAATCCCATAAGGAGAACAGCTAGCCCTGATCTTGCCTTGATCTAGGAACTCTTGTATTTGGTGTCATATTTCATCATTCTCCCAAACTGATATGTGATACATAAGGTTGTTTAGTAGAGGGTATATAGAAAAAATTTGTTGTGGTTATTTACTACATAGTGCATTGGAAGGCTTTCAAGCTCTACAAATACTTCACCATGTTACTTTAGTAACTTGTCAAGTTGTTGCAACGGTGATGTTGATTTCTTAGTACACAATGATAGAGATTGTTTTTTTCTTTTACACATGGGTGTTATGATGAACCATTAGTAACATGAACTTCTATGCATGTGAGATTATTTTATAGCATTTTTTGGTAGAGACCAAAGGGAATTTGGTTGTAGGTGCCAATTCAAAGATGTATAATAGTGAGATATAGTAAGATTCTTAAACGTTTTCCTCTGAACTTTGCCTGATATATAGTGAGATTTGAGCTTAGGCTATGTTGCATTATATATTTGTTAAATGTGTATTCAATTGCCATTAATACTTTCTCATAATGTTCAGGACAAAAATTAGCAATCACTTATTTCTTTTCTACCCTACCCTTCTTTTTACTCTTTTTTACATCATGATCACTTTAGTTTTAGCCACATTATAAATATTCCTTTAGATTAGTCTGTAAGCTTAAAGTAGGAACATAATTCACTAAGTATCAACAAGGATTCACAAAGAATGGGCCAAGATGGCTCCCAACCACCAAAATTATATAAATATTGTGGAACAGTTATCTTACTCCACTGCTATTTCACCATATACAATCAGATTGTCAAAACCTACAACTCATACTCTAAATTTTCTAAATTCTTAAATGAGAAGTATTCTTTAAACACTAAGGGCCCCTGTGGTACATTTAGATCTATTTCAAGCTGAAAAGGAGATAACATCTATTTTTTATAACAAATTAGCAATTGCATTGTCAAATAATCATGTGTTTCACAAGAAGAGCAAGCATATTGATACGAGATTTCATTTCATCAGAGAGTTAGTGAACAATAGAAAAATTCATTTGAAGTTTTGCATATTTGAAGATCAATTAGCAAATATATTCACAAAGACATTAACAAAGGAGAATATTGTTTATCTAAGATAGAATTTGGACATTGTAAACGTTGAAGTAATTTGTGGTAGAAATTAAGGGAAAGTGTTAGAACTGCAGTCTTTAATTTCTCCACATCACATGGAGATCACATGACCATACTTAGATTTTATTTTACTCCATGCAACCAGTTTGCATGAGATTTTATTTTTAGGACAATCAGTTTTATAGTTCACATATGCTTATGCATGACTAAACTTTAGTTTAGAGCTGTTTGTTTTTAGTTACAACAATATATTTTTAGATTCAATATTTCGAGTTTTTGGTTGTTGTAAAGTGATATATGTAAAAGTGTGATCGCTGTTTTAATATATAGAATTAAAAGCAGAATTAAAAAAAAAGTATTATTGCTGTAGCAAATGTTTCCTGCTGTACGTACCTATTTCCTGTTTTTTTCTGTCTCTGCAGTCACAGGTAATACATAATAAGTTTGGCATTGTGTAAGGCCTCATGACCACTGTCCATTCTATTACAGGTAAACACTGAAAACAGTGCAATAGTTGTTTGTTTCCATCATGTTATAACAAAGATAAATAATAAGAGGGTGTTTTTTAGATAGGAAATTAATATTTTTTTGTTTCGTATTGGTATAGAAACTCAGAAAACTGTGGATGTGCCAATTAACAAAGATTACCATGACGGAAAAAATGCTAGATTTAACATCATTCCAAGCAATACTGAAACTGAAAAGCTGTTCTAATTCAATTCTTCGGAGGTATTTTTTTCGTCAAATTAAGTAGCAGTTATTTCTTTTCGGATGGAAATCCCTGAAATAGGTGTTTTATATGCTGTTTTTTTTTTAGAGGGGGGTGGTGGAGGCTGTGTGAAATACTTCTAAGGGTGCAGTTATTTGAATTTTTTTTAAATTCTGGATTTCTTTATTTAAAAGAGTAAAATTGCCATTACTTGTGAAGGATAATGCCAAGGTTGTAGATTTGACTATTAGATTGGATAAGAAAGTCTCTTATGACCAAATCAAGACTCTAATCAAGTATGTTTAAATATAAATTTGCTATCAGAGCTAGTTTTCTTATCTTAAAAGCACAAGAGAAACGGGTTGTTTAACTTGTAATGTTGCAGGGAGAAAGCAGAAGGAAATTTGAAAGGTATTTTTGAGCATAGCGAAGAGGATGTTGTGCGGTCAAAGTTTATTGCGGATAAACTGTATGTAACTGGTTATTTCATTTTTTTCACTTAGAACTAACTATCTTAAGAATTGGCCTTTTCATAAGATGCGATCTTCACTTTATTTTTAGCTTTTGAAAATTTATCAAAGCCTTTGTTATTAATGGTATTTGATTTGTTATGTGATGTGTAGTTGTTTATTTTACTTTTTCAATTAAAATCAAGATAATGATTATTCTCCTCAAAATGAGATGTGACAATGGCTTTATTTTTTTTATTTCTCAAAATTTAGTAAAGTTTTTATTTGTTTTTTCTATTCTGAAATTTTATTAAAGCTTTTATTTATTTATTTTAGCTTTTGAAAATTTAATATTGGTATTTATAATTTTAATTTTTATTAAAATTTGTATTTTCGTGAATTATATTTCTAGTATTTTTGATGTAAAGGTTGTCATAGTTCAAAACGACTATTTTTGTTAAATTGGTATCATGGTATATTTTCATTTTATATTTACATAGATAAAATAAATGAAATGTCAACTGAATTTATAAATTTTTAAAATGAATTATTCTTATATTTAAACAAGGATATTTTTAGTTTGAAATATTAATTTTTTAGACAAGATTCTTTAAAATATATGGATGCAGTTATAAAATGATGTATTTGATCATGCATATGAAGTCTTTCAATATTTTTTTTAATAAAATAATTAGTACATAAATGATGAAGAATATTCTATAATTGAGCTATATTGAAGTTGCGTGTAAAAATCAAAACCGTGAAACTTTCAGGGTCTCCAAAGATAATGTTTTTCAAATGATACTATTTCCCTGTACCAACCTTATATTTGGCTAATTATGTGTTCTAGAACAATGTTTTCCTTAAATCCTTAAGATTATGTCTTTGAATAATTTTTTACTTGTGTTTGCACTATTGCTAGGTCTCCTATTTTTGTAATCTACTTTATACTATTAATATATAATTTTAGCCTTTTTATAAAAGGGATATGATTATATTTACATTGATAGGTGTTTATCTATAAGATTGAGTTATGTATTTTGTATTCGATCAATAGTTTACATTTAGTTTTGGAGGATGAATATGATCCAATTCTCCTACTTTCAATGCTATCACATATTAATGTATGGAAGGATTGAAAGTTTATAAATCAAATCAATGACATTAGCACATATTCTATTTATAGCAAATTTGCTTTACAATTATTTATGTTCTTGGATTAGATGTTATTAAAAAAGTTTTTTACATTTTCATGAGCACATAAGGATGTAAAAATTTATTTGATATGTAATTAACCCAAATAAATGGTGTCATTAATTTCATATCTATCTAATATAAAAAAATGTTTATATATAAAATCATAATCTACAGAGTAAGTTTGATATCTTATTGAGATCATCTAAAAATTATATTTTAAATTAGATAAGCCTCTTTTGTAAAATAATATTTTATTATTCTATAAAATGGAAAGGGTGTGTGTATATATATTTTTAATATTTTATTTTATAAAAAAAAATTATTTTTTTCCCTTTGTTTTGTTATCTCTAATTAAAAAAATTGTTGGAATACATAGAATTAAAAAAAAATCATTTGGTTGAGATGGTTGCCTTGATTATGTCCTTGATCATATTATGAAAGGTATGTGTTCATTGCCACTATAATTACATAATTTTTGAATCTCATGAAAAAAGGGGAAGTCTAAAACTAGATGCATTGATATACTAGTTGAATAGTATGGAGAATCTTTTTGAATGGAAGAATATGATAAAGAAAAGAAGATATAATTTTCATGGACCAAATTGAGGGGTAATATTATGGTATGGTGGGATCATTTAAAAGAGGAAATAAAAAGGAACACTAAGCAAAAGATCAAAACATAGAGTAAGATGGAGAAGAAGCTAAGAGAAAAGCTCCTTCCTGTGGATTATGCACAAACCCTCTATAGAAGATTTTGAAATCTAAAGTAAATAAATTACAGTGTACAAGATTATATAAATGAATTTTATAAGATATTTATTCAAGTGAAGAATGAAGAAAGAAAGGAGAAAATAGCTACAAGATATGTAAATGGTTTGATGTTTTCTACTCAAAATGACTTAAGCATGGAGAGAATTAATAGAATTGAAGATGCCTATAAATTAGATTTGAAAGCTGAAGAGAAGACAATTAAATTGGTTTGTTAGAGACCTCTTATGTTTAAGAGAGAGAATCATCTCAATATGGGGATAAGGTGGTTTTACTCCTAGAATAGAATAATCATCCATGGGATGAAAAGACAAAAAGATGACAAACAAAGGTTTTTAATTAACAAATAGGAAGATGATTTTAGAGAGGTATAAAATATGATGCTAGAGATCATGAAGACATTATATTTTTCTAAATATGTGGTGAAGAATGGAATAAAGCATTTGAGGCTTCAAATTATCAAGCATAAGATAGGACAAAAAATGAGCAATCAAGAGTAAATTTAGTTGAGGACGATAGCAAAAAATAGAATTTAGAATTTTTAATGCATGTAGGAGAGAATCTTATGATGAGAAGACCAAAGATTTTTTTGAAGAAAAAACAAGTGTGGGATAAAGTTATCGATGATTCATGGCTTCATATAAATATTTTTTAAACAAGTTGTAAGTTAAGAAGAAATATAGGTAAGGTTATTGTTGATGGTGAAAGGTATATCTAATTAATAAACTTATAGTTTGATCCTTATAGAAAATGACTATTTTAACAAGTAGGAGACTAAATTAGTAAGAAAGGGTTTTTTAGACTTGGTGTAGGTACCAATTACAAAGCAAGTTAGGGATAATGTTCTTGAGGTAAATTGTCCAAGTAATTTCAATCTTTCTCTAGTGTTTAATTAGATGCAGTAGGTGGCATTTGAAAAAGAAAGAAAAAATCACATAAGTCAGTTGTAATAAGTATTTGATACAATGGCAGAGATTATAATAAGAAGATAACACTTAGATTTTAGAATTAGAATTGAAGAAGCTAGAAAAGAATAAATAATATATTTTGTGGAAGACAACTTTTAATTTAGGAATCTATTTGAATCATATATAAATATTATTTTATATAATTTTATTCTGTATGTTTTGAAATTTCTTTGCTCTTTGACACATCAGAAATTTTTAAGAATTGTGAATATATGAATAGATTAAATTTATGTAAACTTTAATTATAAATAAAAATATAATAATTTTAAATATTATTTCCTATAAAATAACAGCATACACTCAAAAAATTTATTCCATAAAACCACTTTTGCTATATATATTCCCAAATTCTCTCTACACTATCCCCTAAAATTTTTTAGGAGTCCCCCTCCCATGAAACCACTTCCTAATTATTTGTTATCAAATTTGGAGGGACCTATTAACCTAACAAAGGAAATTGGAAATCACTATTGAGCATTCACCCTCACATTCAAATAATTTAAAGAGTATTCATATGCAAGTGAATTTCAAATGGGATTCTTCGGAAGAAGCCGAATATTTTGTTGCCTTCCATCCTCTTGTTTTGTGTAATACAGTTTATAAAATGGTCTCTAATGTTACGGCGAACAGACTAAAAAATTGTCTTTTTCAACATTGTTTGTGTTTGTAATGAAAGACAGACTTTGGATGTCATCCTGATTGCTCACGAAACCAATCAATTCTTTTCATGATAAAAAGAAAGCAAATGTTCAAATTACTCATATTCTTTGTCTATTTCACGTTTACAAGGAAATAATCTAACTGCATATTTCTGCAACTACATATTTGATTTAAAGAGAGAGAAAATTTAAAAAACTATAGTTATACCTCATCCTCCTTCAAGTTAAAAACACTTTTAATGGTTTTGGATTGGATCCTTGCTGCTGTTGGGAAACGTTACAATCATATTATATTTTAATAGCTTTTTCTTCTGAGATCACAGATTCCATTAACGCCATTCAGTTTGCAAACACATTATTGAGTGCAGCATCGACAATTAAATGCAAATAATCACTGCAGTAGAATTCGCAGACCAGTGATACTACATTGAAATCATCAACGCTGCACTCAATGGTGAATTTGTGAATCCGAACTTGTTGGAATCGTTTAGTGAGACGAAAGCATTGAGGAGGCGTTGGACATTTATAAGTAGAAGTAAACATTTTAAATTGTCAACATGTGCAGTACAAGAGAAAAGTCGTGTATTCTAGTACTGACTAGTATGTGTAGTACATTGATCCTGTTTATTGTAGTACTGACTAGTATGTGGAGTACAATTTTTACCTTCCAATTACATGGGGTACGCTTTGATTTTGTATTTTGAAAGAGGTGCACATGGTTTTCCTTTCGCTCCACTCAAAATGTTGCTAGATTATGTATGTATGTATGTTCTCAGTTATATAGATATTTATGAGATTTATAATTAGGTAGATGATATTGCAAGATATTATTTTCAATAATGAAATTACAACCTTTTTGATTTTAAACATAAATTAAATTTTATTTGTATGAAAAAAATATATTATTTTTAAGAAATTCATTAAATAGAGATAATATATATTACTGGTAATTGTATGGAGTTGCAATGTAAACACTGATAAAGCATAAAAATTAGAATTAAAGTAAAGACAGAGGTGAATGCAAGATAGACGGTAGATAATATATATCTTTTTTTCTCTTTTTTAATGTGGACCTACACGAGATCATACATTTTTGAAAATTATTAGAAAGAGAAAAGAGGTGAAATACAAATGTTTTGTAAGAAGTTTACTCTTTAGAATGATGTAAAATTTTGTCCTTGACATTCAATATTACCAATATCAATTTTAGATTTTTCATAATGTTAAGTCTTATGACTTACGTATTATCTGAGCCCATGACATTTTCAATGGAAT
Source organism: Torreya grandis (assembly GCA_037957365.1). Classification (NCBI taxonomy): domain Eukaryota; kingdom Viridiplantae; phylum Streptophyta; class Pinopsida; order Cupressales; family Taxaceae; genus Torreya; species Torreya grandis. The sequence goes on from JARHVA010004039.1 coordinate 1,651,597, forward strand.
TTGTTTAAAAAAGAATTGAATTATAGGATGACATAGTACAAATTCAGGGGATCTATTTGAGACGTGAATAAATTTTAATCTTCAACATGTAATTCAAAATTTTGAATATCAAACAAGAGATTTGATGAAGTTTCTTGACTTCAAGAAGACCCTTTTTAAGGGAGCATCATCCATGAAGCAACAATGTCAAAGGTTTGTTAAAGGTTTCAACCATATGATTTTATAACCTATATTGGAATGCCCTTTATTGGAGGGGACCAAAGTAACCAAGGACAACAATAGATTGGGAGGATCGTGCATAAGAATTGAATAATACATGCCAAGAAATATGACTATATGAAATGCATTTCATCTATCATGTTGTATCAAATATGTTGTAAAAATAATTTCGTGGTGATTTGTAAAATTTATTTTAAAAAATGTCTCAACAATTGCTAATATGCATTGTAGGAAAATAAGGTATTCAATTAGATAATATAGAAAGGAACACATGGGAAGTAAAAACCCAAGGAACGGAGAGGGTTATGATGAGGATGTTGGTGCTTATTCATCATTTATTCAATTGTGCTTTGGGATTTTATTGTACAAGGAAATAAATCATTTACTTCAATTAAAAATGAGGGTTGTGGGGCATATTGAAAGTGTAGACTGTCATATAGAATGCAAGTGAACTATTTGACATAATGCATCAATGAAATTTAGTGGAATTTGAAATCATACATCATGTATATAGTTTTTTTGACAAAATGCGTGACTGAAATTTATAGGAAATCTGAGATCATACAAAATCCATGTTAACTATTTGTCAAATCTAAAAATTGTCTAGAAAAAAATTATGATTGTTTTTTTCAAATGATACTATCAAATTGTTAGATCTAATGAAACACTGTCAGACATACACTAACCACAATAAAATATAATTATTCAAAAACAAGTGCTTAGATTTATTTTAAGATATTTTGACTTTGATTACAAGTAACCTAAAATTTATTAGGAAAACTAATTTAGATCAATAATCCATACCACACAAGTAAAATAAAGTAACGTAATTTCATAAATAATATATATTATAAATTAATTTTATATGTCTACAATATATCATGAAAGCATATTCTTTTATACCATTTTTAAAAATAAAAATAATTTTATCTATTTTACTTAATATACATTTCTTACTATTTTTAATCTTATTTATTTCCATGTGTAATTTATTTTTATAAACAAATATTTTAATTTTAAATAAAATAATTTAAAAATTTAATTAATTAAAAAAAAAAACAAAAAACGATGATTACATCTTTTAAACTCTTTTAGAGCATGGAAATAAAATTTAAACCTAAATTTATTTTTTGCCGTGCTAAGCACAACATTGGCTTAATATCGTCCCATACGTGTTTTCATACAATGCCAATATTACATGGTTTAACAGAAATGTGAAGTTCGTTACATGGCACTCGCTCTTAATTACATAAAACCCTCCACGGAATAAAACGATGTGCTAATGGCGGACACAAAAATTGATTGGAAAATATATTCATCATCTCACATTATTATAAAATATAAACTAATTATATTGTATATATTTATATAAACATGTTATGAAATGTCTTCACCCCATTGGGGTTATCGGGTCAACGGTGCTAGAAAGTCAAACTATTTATTTTTTAAAATTCCATCCATTATTATGTCGCAAGAAGATGTATAATAATAATTTTAAATAAGATAAAAACTTTAATTTTTAATATTAATATGAAAATTGTAATTTGCTTATAAAAAATAGAATTTCAAATATAAAACAAACTTTTTTTTTGTATATTAAAGGTAAATATTTTTGAGTCGAAGTTATGAATAAAAAATGAGAGTGTTAACATGGCTCATACCCTGATATAATGGAGAATAAAAGATGTTACAATGAATACTCTCAAGAAATGTCTCTACCAATGGTAAACGTGAAACAATTAGAGGAAACTACAAATATCCAACAAAATACAACTCCAAGTAATTTTGACAGTGTCCCACAACCCTGAAGCTTATATAGTAGGGCATGCAAGACCATACAACGAAACAACAACTAATAGTAGTTTTGATAATGTCCCAGCAACCTGTAACACATCTAACAGGGCATTCCATCCCACACAACAAAATAACCTCTGAACTACAACAAGAAAACATATGAAACACAACACCAATGAGGGGTTTGAATGGATCTCTAAACCAGGGTTAGGACAAAGGAATATAAATAAATACTTCTAAGTAAAACCTCAAAAAGGTGAAATATTGAGTTTTACATAAGGATTTTTTTAACTATCCCCAATAATAGAACCCAACCAAAATTCTGAAATAAACATGTAGTTATCTCTCCCAAAACATGAAGATATGCCCTGCAACCATCAAAAGACTTAGCCCAAAAATGAAACTGACTCTTAAGGTCCTTAAGAATAATGCACCTACATAGAAGATGATATTCAACACTTCAAGATTCTCTAGAAACATCATTTTCCATTAATGAAGCCCATTGAAGCTTCTTTCAAAGGCCCTCCACACTAAGTAGAGCCTTCCGAAGGATACCCAAACATCTAAGATGGTTCCACCATTTGAGATGGTACCCCCAAATGACCTCCTCTTTCCTTGAGTCAACAAAAAAAAAAAGGACAAGACCACCATCAGTATATAGGTCATATCCCATGGTAGCAATACAACATCCCTCAACAAAGTCACAAATCTGGGCCAAATAGCCAACAAAGTCGTAAATAATCCATTATCATAGAAAGGTCATCATAAAACAATAATCTCCCACAAGGGTAGCACCAGAGAGCGGATCCTCTAAATGAAACATGATCTCACTCCCCATTCCTTCAGTGGAGAAACACCAACCCAACCCAGACCATATGATTATGGATCTGGGTCGTCCTCCTTACTAGTTTCCTCCTATTGACCGGAAGGTGCCTACCCACCCACTGATTTGAATCCTCTACCTTCACTCTGCTCTGTCGTAGCTTGCATTTAAAGTCCCCATTCAAGTATGAAACAAACATGAGTTAGATCATTCTTGGAGTTTTTCGCACGCAAATAATATAAATGCAGTCTAACAAAAATAAAGTTCAAAAAAAAAATTGGAAAAGATATTTTATGATTAATTTATGAATAAATAACATTTTACGATAATAATATGGTAAGCGTAAATTAGATTTTTTCATTGATCATTGTTTGATAAAATGATTTTAAACTAAGAACAAAGCTCTAAGAGGTATCTATTCTACCAAATTTAATTGGGATATGATCACAACCTCATCCCTTATATTATGACAAGTTTTATTAGTATGTAAACCAAACATCGTTACCAATTAAAAAATAAATTAAATTTTAATCTTGACTTTTTTCATTTTTTAAGTTTGTCAGAGGGTGATGAGTCTCGCATAAACGCTCCACAAACATTCAAAGTGTATGACATAGGTTTTAAGGCTTCTATCAAAAGCATTGATAGAAAACGTCTACGCTTTGTCGTTCATTGGATAGCAATTTTTATTAAGATGGCTTTTAAAAACTCAAGATAAGCATACATTTCTTGGTCGATTAAAAGAGAGATCGCGGCTAAGTTAAAACATTTGTCTCCTGTTCATTTGTTTTTAATAACAACATTGTTTTATTTATTATAGATTTGTATATTTTCAAAGGCCCTAACCTTTCTTATGCATGCTGAAAGCAGGAAGTCAAATACCAGCTGTTTCATAAACAGTAAGCCAAATTTATGGAAAAAAGTTAAAAACGACGATTGGATTTAAGAATTATTTATCGTCACAGTTTATTTTGAGAATTAAAATTTTACTTATTCCTTCTTTCTAATTCTCTTAAATTTTTTCTCCAAATGATGGTATTTCTTTTTGTTTTTCCACTCCTTGCTGAATTTTATATTCTTCTCACTTTCTTCATCTATGTCATTTTATCTCGTCTTTGAATTTATCTTTGATATGTAATAATTATGGTATATTTTTTCACTCTCTTTTGTGGTTAATCATTAATTTTTATTTGAGCATAGTCTCTTCTTCTTGCTGCATGAAAATTTCATCTTCATTTCTTTCACCATATTCTTTCATTCAAAAAGATTTTTCGTACTATTCAACTAGTCTATGAACACCTCAAGTTTTGGTTTGCCTCCATATTTTGAAAATTAAAATTTTATTTATTCCTTATTTTTTTCCAGTTCCCTAACAAATTATTCTTCAAATGATGGTGATTCCTTTTTGTTCTTCCACCTCTCGCTGAATCTCTACTTTTTCCTCTCTTTTTTCATCTATGTCATCTTGTCTTCGCCTTTATCTTTGATATGCAATAATTATGATAAGCTCTTTCACTCTCTTTTGTAGTTCTTACATATTAATTTTCATATGAACATACTCTCCTCTTCTTGCCATATGAAAATTTCATTTTCTTTTCCTTTGCCATATGCTTCCATTCAAAACAATTATCCATATTATTCAACTAGTCTATCAACACCTCTAGTTTTGGATTGCCCCATATTTTGAAAATTAAACTTTTATTTACTCTTTTTTATACTTTCCTGGGTCTACCATCAAGAATATATTTGTAGCACCAATATATGGAGTGAATATGGTCATCTACATCATAGATTTACAAGCAGTAGCACTGTACCAATAAGGATTGACCAATTAATTAAAATACATACCAGATAGGGTGCAACATAAGCCAGTTTGTAATGACCAGTGACTACTATGCAAAACACTGAAAACTATGGATGCTATTTTGTATAATGTTTAGGCAATCCACAAGAAAATCCGTTCACAAGACACTATTGATTGTTAATGCGACTTTAGTGAATGTACTCTAAAAAAACATAGAAGTATCACATTCGTGTCTAGGTTTCCACAAACATTTATAATTATAACCATCATTATATGTATACACATGTGGTTTAAAAAATATCATTTCGATAAATGATTATTTATAAATATCATTTAAATAAATAATTAAAATATATAAATATAATTTTTACTAAAGTTAATATCTAATTTATTTATATTATTATATATATTTATTAATAGATTGAAGAAAATTAAAAAAAATAATTATGAAAATTATATCATAACACTTAAATTCGCAACACATTAAAGAATATCATAAATCTATATTTTTCAATATCATATTTTTAATACTTATTTTATCATATCATTAAATTAAAATATGCCTATTTTATGTATCAAATTTTAATGATATTTTTATATCAAATTTTCTTTACATTATTCATAGAATTATTTCATATATATTTTCACATGTTAATTTATAAAAATTAAAACTAAAAATCATCAAAATGAATTATTTATTTAGATTGAAAATAATAAATATGAAGTATTGTAAGAAAAAAATTTGAATTTATCATTTAATTTAATTTAATTATTTTTTTTACAAAATTTAAATTTAATTGAAAATTAGTTAAAAATAATCAACTTAATGAAACTGAAAACTTCCAAGAAAATAAAAATACTAATAGGTCAAGATTTGAAACAATATTTGAATTGATTCATATTGAATGAATTGAAATAATTAGAAACCCAAACCATGCTTAAATAAGCCTCAACTCGAAATTAGAGTTGACATGCAAAAATTTAAAAAAAAAATTCTAGTTTTAGTAGCTGCGATTTTTATTAAGATTTGTATGTAAGCGCGTGTAGCTCTAAAAATATCCCAAAATAATATAAACATTAAAATTAGCTTATTGGATGAATTTCAACTAAATTTCACATCTGATCATACAAATATACATTTTCTAAAAATAAAAAATTCTCCCAAAAATTAATAAACCATAATTTTAGACTCTCAAATGGTCACTTTTGGCCTCTAAAAAGTATTTAAAATACCTCTAAGTGAAAATCACTAATAAGAGAAGCAACGAACTACTCCACATGGTCATTTTGGCATGTGAAATAGCTCAAACGGAGCTACAAATCAAAAGTTATGACCTCCAAAAGTTGGCCTATTTTTCCTACATTATTCCCTCTAGTTGAAAACAACTCAGCTCCTGTGAGTTGTCCTGATTATACTGAAGCCATTTTTATTTTTCAATATTCTTTAGCCCCCATTCTGTAAGCCAAGTGTTGTCTTCTTTTTTCAATCCTTTTGACTGGACCAAATACCTGTTATAATTCTCTTACCTTGTGCTCACTGTCTTCATATCCAAAATATGCATTATCTTTTCCTTCTTCTTTGAAACATGTTGCTACCAATTTACTTCTTCATCTTCATCACCCTCACCATAATCTTCATGGAATTCATATAAATCTAAAACATTAAATACTAGAGAGATATCAAAATTATGTGGTAAACTCACCTCATAAGGATTGTCATTGATTTTCTTTAAAATTCTACATGGACTAATTTTCTTATACTTCAATTTATTGTATATGTCTTTTAGAAATATTTATTTTTTCAAGTAAACCATTACCAACTCTCCTTCTTCAAATACCTTGGATCTTATTTTGACATTTGTTAATGATTTATATTTATCATTACTTTCCTAAAGCTTTCTTCTTACTCCTTGTATATGTTGCATATGCTCTATAAATGCTTCTACATCATCACTAATTTGATATACAATTGGAAATTATATCAAATCTAAAATACCCATAAAATTTATTACATAAATAATTTAAAATAGTGATTTTTCTATTGATATATTCACTGAACAATTATATGTAAACTTAGCTTATGGTAAAACCAAGTCTCATTACTTGTGCTTCTCTCTCACTATGCATCTCAATAAATTTTCTAAGATCCTATTCATAACTTATGTCTTTTCATCTATTTGTGGGTGATATGCACTGTTTAATCGTAGCTTAGTACCCATCTTATTCCATAAAGTCCTCCAAAATGACTTAGAAATTTTATGTTCCTATCTAAATTAATAGTTTTTGGAACACCATGAAATCTCATAATATACTTAAAAAATAATTATATAACTCTAGTAGCATCATTGATTTTGTTACATGCAATGAAATGAATTATTTTAAAAAATTTATGTACAACAAAAAAATTGAATCATTATCTCTTTGTGTGTTTGGTAATCCCGACATAAAATCTATACTCAAATCAATCCATGACCCTCTTAGAATTAGTATTGACATGTATAGTCCATTATTTTGTGCATATACTTTAACCACCCAACATATCCTGCATGTATAAATATACCGTGTCACATCTCTCTTCATCTTTGGCCAAAAATGCTTTTCCTTCAACAAAGTTATTGTCTTCATCTTACTAAAATATTTAGTCAAACCACCACTATGTAATTATTTTATTTTATTGTTTCATAGACACCCAACTGAAATTCATAATTATTTCTTTTTGAATAGATAACCTTTTCATATAAGATACTCATAATGAGTAGTATATGTTTCATCTATTAATGTATTGTTGCACTGCTCAACGACCTTGCCAAAATATAGATCAATATCATATAATTATTTAATAGCTTCAAATATAAATATTTCACTCACCATATTAGTTAATAATGCTACTCTTTTGATTAATGTATCAACTACCTAATTCTATTTTTTTATTTATGTTTCAATATAAAAGTATATCCTTGCAAGAAAGATACCCACTTTGCATGCCTACTATTCAACTTCTTTTTTATATTCACATACTTCAAAGCCTCATTATCTATAAATAAAATAAAATCTTTAGGCACCAAGTAATGTCTCCAATGTCTTAACTCTTATACAATTACATAAAGTTTAACATTATAAGTAAAACACTTTGTTATTACCTCATTCAATTTATCACTAAAATATGCTATTGGCTTTCCTTCTTGACTCAGTGCAACACCAATTCTCACAAATGAAGCATTACAATCAACCTCAAATATTTTGTTAAAATCTTGTAATGCTAAAATTGGTCTTTTTGTATTATTATTCAAAAATTCAAAGCTTTTTGTAGCTATTCTAGTCCATGTAAATTCCTTTCTTCTCATGCAATCTGTTATTGGTGCCATAATACTACTAATTTTTTTAATAAATTTTTGTTAAAAGTTATTAAACCATGAAAACTTCTTATCTATGTAATACTTTTTGGAATAGGCCACTCGACAATAGCCTTTATATTTTATTTATCCATTCTCACACCATCTACTAAAACTACAAATCTCAAAAATATCAAACTATTTTGCATGACCCTGCACTTCTTCAAATTTTCATAAAACTTCTTTTTTCTTAACAAATCTAGTACCATTCTCAAATATTGTAATTTTTCTTGTTTAGTCTTACTGAATGTAAAAATATCATCAAAATAAATTATCACAAACTTACCAATATATTTTTGTAGCACTGTATTCATCATCCTCATAAATATACTAGGTGTATTAGATAATCTGAAGGGCATAACCATCAACTGATATAATCCATCCCTAGTATTGAATGCAATTTTCTACACATTTTCTTCATGAATTTGAATCTGATAATAACCACTCTTTATATCAATTTTGGTAAAATATTTTGCTCCTACAAGCATATCCATCATATCATCTAAATGAAGTATAGGAAATCTATACTTGACTGTAATTTTATTAATTGCTTTACTATCCACACACATTCTCCATCGTCCATCTTTATTTAGAGTTCATAACACTGGTGTTGCACATGGACTCATACTCTCCCTTATTATCTTTTTTATTAACAATTTAGTAACATGTTTATTTAATTATGCATGTTCTACTAGACTCATTACATAAGCTACTTAATTGGGTAAATTTGATCCTAGAATAAAATCAATTTGATGCTAAATATATTTTTTTGGTTATAAACCATCTGGTAACTCATCAAACATAACATCTGCATATTCTTTCAATAGTCTTGTTGCTTCTATTAGTATTTGAATTATTTTGACATCTTCATTCTTTGCTACTAATATATAACAAGTTGTCACCTTCATATTTTGGATAAATTATTTATTAGAGAGCATATATTTTGTTTTTTCTTCCTCTTTAAGAGGTAAAAAAACTACCTTTGTCCCACCTTTTTAAAAATTATATGTGTTCTTTTCTCCATCATGAATTACTTTTCTATTAAATTTTTATGGTCTTCCCAATAACACATGGCATGCATCCATCGAAATAACATCACACCATATTTCATCATAATAAGTTTTTCCTATAGAAAACTTTGTTGAGCATCTTTTATCTATTGTAACCTAGTTCTCTTTATTAAACTATGAAATTCGATAAATATTAGGATGCTTTTCACATTGTAAATGTAGTTTCTCTATCATTTCTTTAGAAATCATATTTTTACAACTACCACAATCTATAATTACTTTGCATACCTTTCCACGTGAAGCATATCTTGTTCAAAAAATATTTGATTGCATCCACACATCACCACCTTATTTATTCTTCACTTGTTCCTTACTTGGAGTGATCATTATTATTCTCAAGATAAGATTCTCTCTAACATCTATTGGTACATTTTTAATATTTTAGTCTTCTATCTCAGCCTCAACTAAATTCACTCTTGGGCGATCCTCTTGCCTCCTTTCTTGATCTTAATAATATAGATACTCAAATTCCCTCTACCCTTCTTCTTCACATCTATAAAAAACATAAGATCTATGTTAAAATAAGAACCATTCTCTAGCACCACCATAACCTCATCCTCCCTGAAGCCCTATTCCTCTTTGTTGGTATTGAAACCCTTGCTTATTTTCATTTTGTCTTTCTAAACCACGTGATGATTCACCTCTATTAGTATTAGACCCATCTCTACTGATATTAAATACAACTCATCCCCTTATTGAATGGATCCACCTATTTTTAGACTAAGAGACGTTCTGAATTTCTATCTATTTTATTTTTCTTATACCTTCAGAGATAATTGATAAGCCTCGTACATGCTAAGTATTTTATGTATACTTAATTCATCTTAAATAGTAAATTTCAAACCATTTACATATTTTGTAGCCATTTGATCTTTCGTTTCATCATGTTCCACTTGTATGGAAAGCTTATAAACCTTATCTATATAGTCTTGTATACTATGATCTTTTTAACTCAAATTCAAAAATCTTTTTTATAGAGTTTGTGCATAATCCGTAGGAAGAAATTTCTTCCTCAGCATTTTCTCTATTTTTTTCATAAATTAATCTTTTCTTTACCTTTTATCTATCTTTCTTTCTGTAGGTGATCCCACCTAATAATTTCATGACCATTCATTTTTGTGCATACAACCTTTACCTTCTTGTCTTCTCTCATAGTCTTCCACTCAAATAAATTTTTTATGCTATTCATCCAATCTATCAACTCTTCTAGTTTTAAACTACCTCCATAATATGAAACATCAACCTTGATTCCTTTATTTATTATTTCTAGATACTAAACCATTCTCTCTTCTATTAATTGTGGTTGATCTTATTATTCCTCTTCTTTCTAAATTTCTTAATCATGATAGGTGTCTTCTTCAGCTTCATCACCAACTTATCTTCTTCTCTGATTGGTTATAGCCTCTATTAATTATTGCACTTGACTTTGCATCTCTTGTATAGTCTGGTTCATCTACGTAATACCTTCTCATCATTTCTCTATTTTTTATTGCTACAATAATCAACCTTGCTATGATACTAGATAATAAAATTGAAAACTATAAAGATAATAAAATTATCTATAGGCCAAAATTTAAAACAATCTTTGAATTGATTAATATTGAATGAATTGAAATAATTACAAACCCAAATAATTCTTAAATAATCCTTAACTCAAAATTAAAGTTGACATGCAAAAATTATTAAAAAAATTAAAATCTAAAAAAAATTATTTTTAACAGTTGTTATTTTTAGTAAGTTTCACATGCAAGTGTGTGCAGCTCTAAAAATATCTCAAAATACTCTAAACACTAAAATTAATCTATTATATTAATTTAAATTTAAGTTCATGTCTGGTCATAAAAATATACAATTTCTAGAAATAGAAAACTCTCAAAAATATAATAAAATATAATTTTGGACCCTTAGATGGTCACGTTTGGTCTCTGAAAAAATATGTAAAACACCTCTAAGAAAAAATTATAGCTTAAAGTAGTAATGAAATTTTTAAGATAGTCATTTTGACGTTTTGAAGAGTTCAAACAAAGCTACGGGTCAAAATTTATGGCCTCCAGAAGTTGGCCTATTTTTTTCCATCACGATTCATTTAATTATTAATAATTTTTTAATTCCTTTAGCAAAGAGCACATATATTACATTAAGGTTTATTAAAAAGTAAATATATTGATATTTATACATAGAATAAGTTGAAATAAATTAAGAAAATAATCAGTAACTCGTCTCAAATTTATTTAGTTTTTTTACCAAATTATATTTTAAATGTTTCTCAAAAACATTATATTTATATTTACATAAATATAACCTAGAACTACTCAAGGGTTTAAAAATGAATATTTAAAATATCTCAATAAATATCACAAACTATTCTTCTTAGTATTCTTATAAACATAAAAAATAATCATAAATAAATTTACACATACACACATCACCACCTTGTCTTCTTCTTTGAATGGTGATAACCTCTATTAATTATTGTACTTGCCTTTGAAACTCTTGTATATTTCGGTTAATCTACGCAATACCTCTTCATATTCTCTCCATTTTTTACTCCTCTAATATTCAATCTTGCTATGATATTAGATAATGAAACTGAAAACTATCACGGCAATAAAATTACCAATAGGCTAAGATCTGAAACAATTTCTGAATTGATTTGTATTGAATGAATTGAAATAATTACAAACTCAAATCATTTTTAAATAAGCCTCAACTCAAGATTATAATTGACATGCAAAAATACGAAAAAAATTAAAATTTAAAAAAAAAAATCTATTTTTAGCATTTGCTATTTTTAGTAAATTTTGCATGCAAGCATGTGCAGCTCTAAAAATATCTCAAAATATTCTAAACAATAAAAATATCCTATTAGATAAATTTAAAATCAAGTTCACATTTGGTCATAAAAATATACAATTTCTAAAAATAGAAACTCCTAAAAAAATAATAAACTATAATTTCAGACTCTTAGATGGTCACGTTTGGCATCTAAAAAATATATAAAACACTTCTAAGAAAAAATCATGACTGAGAACAATAATGAATTTTTTGAGATTGTTGTTTTGGTGTGTGAAAGATCTCAAATGAAGCTATGGGTCAAAAGTTATAACCTTCGAAAGTTAACAAGTAAATATCAAATTATAGACCTTATCTCTCAATTATTTTCCTTCTAAGGTTAATCTATCTTCATTATGTTAGTCTTACAGGTTATACAGTTCTATGAGACCTAATAGCTTCTTGAAATTTTTTAATAGATTATAAGGATTATCTAACCTTTATAAAACCTTTAGAGGAAGGTAAAAACATTCTCTCAATTCACCAATAGTATAATAGAGTTCATGCAAACCTTCAAACGTAGTTATAATGGATTGTGTATGACTCTATCATATCATGTCTGAGTGAAAATCTATCATCTAGATAGGTAAATGACACATGTTTCCATGACCCTGACATCCAAGTCCACCTAAAAATACATTTTCACTACTATTCAGGAGGACAAAAACACTGACAATAAATGTTGTCAAAGTTTGAGTTGTTCATGAACTCCATTTTTGGTGCTTATTTGTTATAAACTGGTACTACCAACACATCTAGATGGGTAGATCAGATCGAGGACCATGTTCATGACCTCTTATCATAATTGATTTACAAACCTACCAACCATTCTAACCTCAAGAATGCACTTCCCAATATAAGAGAAATGCATAATTTTAGCATAACTTTAGACATGCATAGAATATAAATTATAATTTATTTTGATGAACTTCAAGATCTCTCCATTGTGTCTGTAAAAAATCTACTTGCATCCAAGATCACTTTGGCCAAATGTTCTATATAAATTCCTATAATAAGTCTAGTAACAGGTCCTAAAATATAGCTTTTGGCATTGAAGAGATAACTTCTCGATCTCTAAGAGGCATTTTAACCTCCAAGACCACTAGATGAAAATATATCACTTAGAACATGTTTAAAAAGGTGAATTACATGTGTTTTCATGAACCTAACACCCAAGTCTACCCAAAAATATTTATTCACTATGGTTCAGTAGGGCAAAACCACTAATAACAAATGTTGTCAAAGTTTGAGTTATTATTCAAAAAATCCACTTCTAGTGATTATTCACTACAAAATTACATTAATAACATGTCTATATGGGAGGATAACATCTAGGACCACATTTTTGGTCTCCCATCATGCCTGGTCAATAAACTGACCACCCATTTTAGCCTAAAGAATGCCCTTTCCAATATAAGAAAACTGTAGAATTTTAGGCTAACTTTAGACATGCATATAATAGAGACTATAAGTCATTTTTATGAACTATAAGATATCACCTATACATTTTTAAAAACTTTTTTTGTTCATTGAATCAATTTATCCAAACATTCAAGATCTATTCATGACATAAGTTGTAGTAAGGGGTCTTAAAATGTAACATTTTGGTAGTGAAGAGACAACGTCTTAGGCTCCAACATGTATTGTTACCTTAGGCACCCCAAAGTGAAAATCTATCGCTTTGATCACAATTTGATAGGCGAATTACATGTGTTTCCATGACCTTGACATCCAAGTCAACCAAGAAATAAATTTTCCCTACTTTTTAGGAGGGTGGAAACACTAACAATAAATGTTGTCAAAATTTGAGCTATTATTCGATAATTTCATTTTTTATTATTCTTAACTAAAAATTTACACTAAAAACATGTATAAATGGGTGGATAACATCTAGAACCATGTTTTTGGCCTCCCATCATGCCAAATAGACAAACCCACCACCCATTCTGATGTGGATTATAGAGTACTCATACTAGAGCATTCCAATATTGATAGAGCTTAAGCATTATCAAGACACAAATGGAGATCCTATCTTGAGCTTCCTCTCAAGCCAGAAGACCTATCAAATTGTCAAAACCTACTAGGATGACCTACAACATGGGTTATCTATTTTATTATGGGTAAAGGGTGGGTTTTTTAAAACTAGGTACCCTTACCCTATAAATAGAACACATATCCAAGGCTTAAACAACTAAATATTACAATATTCTTGGAAATAAAATAACATGAAGAAGAAGAAAAAAATTTGCAAAAAATAGATAAAACAACTGTCAATGACCCACCCAGAACACCTTTTGAGATCCAAGGGTTAAAGACAAAGAAATCATCCTCATTTACCATTATAATAGTTTCTCAAAATATATCTACTACTTAAACTATTTATTTTAAGTCTACTTCATTCTAGTCATTCAAGCCATGCCTCAACCTTCCATGAGGTTTTTGTAGGGCCCTATTGAATAGAGTAACTTGTTGGAAGGTTGGAGCTCCTCTTTTCTATTTTTCTTCTTTTTCTAAACTTTAATCCATCCTCTATTAACCTTAATATTTATGAGAGCTACAACATCCTCTATTAACTTTAATACGTCCAAACAAAGTGAATGCAAATATTTATGAGAGCTACAACATATAGGTTCTAATAGAGCCATTTAGATCACTCAAAATCGCGCTACATAAAAATACTCTAAAAACATAAATTTATCTTAAAATGCACATGACTCTCATTGTAATGGACAATGGATAATGGCTCTGATACCAAATGATAAGTCTGGTTTAGTTCTACATAGATAAATATGAAAAGATCAGAGATGAACACAGGGAATTTTTAAACACACTATATTATTTCACTATGTTTAATAAATCATTTGGGACACATTAAAAATATATAGGATGTCTAATTTATATAATAAGGGATTTTCAAATCCCTACAAACTCTCAACCACTTACTTGTATAACAATAATATATTACAAACTCTCTTTATAATATATATCTAATAAAAAATGCTATATGTGACAATATAATATTTTATTATTTTATTTATATGGTTACACACTAACCAATTACTATTTACCTCTCAATAAATATCAAAACTTACATGATGTAAAAGCTAATTCCTAATACTTTCCACCCATTCAACTATGTTCTATTGTCTTATGTCATGAGGGCCATTCATAAGATGGGTGTCTTGGTGTTAGATTCTTTTTGTTTGATTCAAAGACATAGTTGAGATTTGTAGTAATGGGCGTGCTTTGATTTTGCTGTATAGTGAATATATTTTTTAAAATTTTATTACATTAGAAATTTTATTTTTGTAAATTTAGACATGAAAATTATAAGGCCATGTGGATTTGGCTTCATTGTTGTGAATTTAGTTCAATCAATAATTAATAAGTAGTAGCGATGGTGATTTAGGCTACTATGGTGGTGGTATTAATTTTTGCTGCCATGGTGAATTTATTGGTATGCTTGATGTTGTGTATTGTCTCCCACCTTGCATGTTTGAACTGATGTGTTTGCCTTATTTTTATTGATATATTCCACAAAGGTTAGTTATAGATGTACTATTTGGAAAATATCATAAAGTACATTGTGTCTACATTTCTATGGCATTGAACTAATGTCATACAAGGATAATTACTTTATAGGTCTATAAAAGCATGGTATGTCTAGTGTCAAATATTAACAAATAAGCAAACATTATTCTTGCTTTGTGGTACTTTTTTTGTTGCTCCAAATCATTGGGCATGATGCAAGTTATTTATTTTATTACTAATTTATACATGCTAAGATAAATTTTTATCTATCTTGCTAACCATACATTATTTTTAATGTTTTGTCGATCAATATTGAGTAACTATTTCTTGATGTAGGAAAAATAAATGCCTTCGACATGCATTGCCTTGTGTTTCCGGTATGGAAGTTTTATTAACGATAAGAATATCTTTTTATATTAATTTTTTTAAAGAAATTTGCTGATATATGATTGCATGCTTTTTTTTACATTTAATTTTATATTTCTTGAAGGCATTTCTTTTTTATTATTGGTTAGTCTAATTGTATATTTTACAATAAAATTAATATTTTGTTTCCAAAGTTTTCATTTAGGCAGATAAGATGTTTTTCAAGGACTATTTTTTATCAATTAACTATTTTTTAACAAATTATCAAAATATTATATTTACTAATGAAAAGTTTTCTTTAAAAAAACATTTACCAAATTTTCCTTTAAAATATCCACAAAATTATAAAATTCACCAACATATACCTAAATTAAAAATAAATTTTATGGTTTTCCTTAGAATTATCCTACCATACATATACTTTATAATTTTCAATATAAAAATATTCACCAATAATTTACATGCTTCTTTAAAAAAAAAATCTTAAAAAACACCATGCAGGCAGTTTGACCTTCCCATACTTGGATGCACTAAAAATGAAGTAATTAAAAATTAATATACAATTATAAATGAGAAATTTGATTCTTAAGTCATTTATTATACTATCTTGTTTGTCCTCATTCATCTCACAGTCAGTAATTTCATGATTTCTTATTCGTTCCCATCATCATATGAGTTATTTTCAATTAAATGGGGTCAATTATGTTCAAAATAAAGTTCAAGTTATCCGATTATATGTAACAATGATTATGATTTCTCTATTATTTAGCTATGTGATCACATGTTATTAACTCAGAGTTTGAAATGATAAATTTACATCTATTTTTTATTTAGTAAAACAAGGTTTATTTATCGACTTAACAATACATTATAAGTTTAATGGTATATTATTGATTTTCAAGCCCAACATCAACCATTAGACTACTTGAATCCTTGAGATAAGGTTGGTTATTACTCACCAAGACATTTGTTTGTATCATACTTTTCCCTTTTCAATGTTCAAGAAGACCGGAAATTTAGAGTCACAAAATATTGAAAGTATGTGAAGTTTGTTATGTTTAATGGGATTCAAGGGAGACCCATGGTCATTTAAGTAAATGAAGTGTGCAATGTGTGTTATGGAACCATTTTTACTTGGATTTTTTGTGAGAGAGAATATATTGAACTTATTGATGAACTGGTTGTATATGGTGCAAAAAAATCAGCTTCAATATTCTTCCCATTCCTATGTACATGACATAGTGCAGATGGTGCAAAGCAAGAGATGTATAGTGGAATTGAAGACTAAAAACTCATACATTTCTCAAATAGAATGTTAATCATAAATATATGTAGGTATTTATCACAAGAATATTTAATGTACAAAATATTATAATCCCATGGGTGAACATGTGCATGATTGTTCATTCACAGCAGACAATCACATGTGGGATTAACAACTTCAATTTGTTCATCTATCTATGGATGAAATGATGTTGACCGGTCCAACTACATTCCCATCAAACAAAACATCATGCAATAATTTCATCACATGTAACACAATCATGAAATCCATGCTGATAGATTTCCATGGCCTAGATAAAACCAGTAGAGGTGTGTAAAGTCCTAGATTCATGTTCATGGGCTTGGAAATTCAATAAGGAATAAAATACTTGATGTATTACTCCATGTTTGGTTCATGTGTAGCCAATAGAAGTGTGACTACAATGCGGATAGAGTTTATATCACCCCAACATTTCTTGTTGTCTTGGCATGGCATGCTTCCCAGATGAGACATTGGCAAGGTACGCTACTAGGACATAGAGATGTTTAAACATATATAGAGAAGTTGGTAGAACAAGTAGAACACCTGAAATTGTTTACCTTGCATGAGGATAGTGTAAGTGTCAGTGAAGTCCTTATCAATTGATAGAAGGATTCCCACTCTACAAAGTTATGGTTACCTATTTCTAACAATGTGATGAGTGCATAAATTGGTGGTCAACTAAGAATATTTTTTGCCTTATTGTCTTTCCATTTCTTATGCTTGATCATGAGATGGAGTTGTTGTAAGTAAGTCATTCATTTCATGTGACACACTTTTTCCAACTTTCTCTATGTCTATAAGAACTAATGTGGCTTATGATTAGAATGACCAACTATTTCCTTCTACAGGATCTAGTGGCGCCCTTATGTAATTACTTTAACAATAGAATACAATACTTTAAACCATGTCATTGAATGTTTCTAAATGGTAGGTGAACAAATGTGCATGTTGTATGAATATTGTGCTAAGTGCATAATTAGATGCATCAATGTGAAGGTTGAAAGAATTTTTAATGTCAACCATTATGGGAATAGGTGTTATACAATGGAATTGATTGAGTAAATAAAAATCACATTGTTTCATATGATTCTAATCAAACTTAACATTTGCATGTATTATCTGATCGAGGGGACAATAGAGGTGCAAAAAAACAAGGATGAACCTGTGGTAGAATTATTTGAGTCCAAAAAAGCTCCTTAATTCTATGAGACTACACAAAGTTAGCCAATCCTAGATCACTTTGATCTTCCCTAGGTCTACATGAATTCCTGCATGGTCAATGGCATAGCTTAGGTACTAGATTTACATAGCATAAAATGTATACTTTGTTAATTTGACCAAAAAATTGTGTTGATTCAAGGTGTCTAAGACACACATGACATGTTCCATGTGCTCCTCCCAAGAATTGTTAAAGAAGAGAATGTCATCCAAATAGATGATGATGAAGGAATTTAGGAAAGCCCTAAGCAGATCATCTATAAAATGCATGAAATTTGTTGGTACATTGGTGAGGTTGAAATGCATGACCAACCACTCTTTCATTATTCCCATTTCTTGAATGTTGTCTTTTAGACATCTTCAGGATTGACTAGTACCTAATTGTAACCCAACTTCAAGTCAATTTTGGTGAATTATTTTACACCTCAAAGCTGGTCCAAAAGGTCATCAATGCGTAGTAGTGGATATCAATTATTCACCATGATTTTCTTGAGTGCATGTAAATATGCCATGTCCCATACTTCTTAGGCATGAGGAATATCATAATCCCATAAGGAGAACAGCTAGCCCTGATCTTGCCTTGATCTAGGAACTCTTGTATTTGGTGTCATATTTCATCATTCTCCCAAACTGATATGTGATACATAAGGTTGTTTAGTAGAGGGTATATAGAAAAAATTTGTTGTGGTTATTTACTACATAGTGCATTGGAAGGCTTTCAAGCTCTACAAATACTTCACCATGTTACTTTAGTAACTTGTCAAGTTGTTGCAACGGTGATGTTGATTTCTTAGTACACAATGATAGAGATTGTTTTTTTCTTTTACACATGGGTGTTATGATGAACCATTAGTAACATGAACTTCTATGCATGTGAGATTATTTTATAGCATTTTTTGGTAGAGACCAAAGGGAATTTGGTTGTAGGTGCCAATTCAAAGATGTATAATAGTGAGATATAGTAAGATTCTTAAACGTTTTCCTCTGAACTTTGCCTGATATATAGTGAGATTTGAGCTTAGGCTATGTTGCATTATATATTTGTTAAATGTGTATTCAATTGCCATTAATACTTTCTCATAATGTTCAGGACAAAAATTAGCAATCACTTATTTCTTTTCTACCCTACCCTTCTTTTTACTCTTTTTTACATCATGATCACTTTAGTTTTAGCCACATTATAAATATTCCTTTAGATTAGTCTGTAAGCTTAAAGTAGGAACATAATTCACTAAGTATCAACAAGGATTCACAAAGAATGGGCCAAGATGGCTCCCAACCACCAAAATTATATAAATATTGTGGAACAGTTATCTTACTCCACTGCTATTTCACCATATACAATCAGATTGTCAAAACCTACAACTCATACTCTAAATTTTCTAAATTCTTAAATGAGAAGTATTCTTTAAACACTAAGGGCCCCTGTGGTACATTTAGATCTATTTCAAGCTGAAGAGGAGATAACATCTATTTTTTATAACAAATTAGCAATTGCATTGTCAAAGAATCATGTGTTTCACAAGAAGAGCAAGCATATTGATACGAGATTTCATTTCATCAGAGAGTTAGTGAACAATAGAAAAATTCATTTGAAGTTTTGCATATTTGAAGATCAATTAGCAAATATATTCACAAAGACATTAACAAAGGAGAATATTGTTTATCTAAGATAGAATTTGGACATTGTAAACGTTGAAGTAATTTGTGGTAGAAATTAAGGGAAAGTGTTAGAACTGCAGTCTTTAATTTCTCCACATCACATGGAGATCACATGACCATACTTAGATTTTATTTTACTCCATGCAACCAGTTTGCATGAGATTTTATTTTTAGGACAATCAGTTTTATAGTTCACATATGCTTATGCATGACTAAACTTTAGTTTAGAGCTGTTTGTTTTTAGTTACAACAATATATTTTTAGATTCAATATTTCGAGTTTTTGGTTGTTGTAAAGTGATATATGTAAAAGTGTGATCGCTGTTTTAATATATAGAATTAAAAGCAGAATTAAAAAAAAAGTATTATTGCTGTAGCAAATGTTTCCTGCTGTACGTACCTATTTCCTGTTTTTTTCTGTCTCTGCAGTCACAGGTAATACATAATAAGTTTGGCATTGTGTAAGGCCTCATGACCACTGTCCATTCTATTACAGGTAAACACTGAAAACAGTGCAATAGTTGTTTGTTTCCATCATGTTATAACAAAGATAAATAATAAGAGGGTGTTTTTTAGATAGGAAATTAATATTTTTTTGTTTCGTATTGGTATAGAAACTCAGAAAACTGTGGATGTGCCAATTAACAAAGATTACCATGACGGAAAAAATGCTAGATTTAACATCATTCCAAGCAATACTGAAACTGAAAAGCTGTTCTAATTCAATTCTTCGGAGGTATTTTTTTCGTCAAATTAAGTAGCAGTTATTTCTTTTCGGATGGAAATCCCTGAAATAGGTGTTTTATATGCTGTTTTTTTTTTAGAGGGGGGTGGTGGAGGCTGTGTGAAATACTTCTAAGGGTGCAGTTATTTGAATTTTTTTTAAATTCTGGATTTCTTTATTTAAAAGAGTAAAATTGCCATTACTTGTGAAGGATAATGCCAAGGTTGTAGATTTGACTATTAGATTGGATAAGAAAGTCTCTTATGACCAAATCAAGACTCTAATCAAGTATGTTTAAATATAAATTTGCTATCAGAGCTAGTTTTCTTATCTTAAAAGCACAAGAGAAACGGGTTGTTTAACTTGTAATGTTGCAGGGAGAAAGCAGAAGGAAATTTGAAAGGTATTTTTGAGCATAGCGAAGAGGATGTTGTGCGGTCAAAGTTTATTGCGGATAAACTGTATGTAACTGGTTATTTCATTTTTTTCACTTAGAACTAACTATCTTAAGAATTGGCCTTTTCATAAGATGCGATCTTCACTTTATTTTTAGCTTTTGAAAATTTATCAAAGCCTTTGTTATTAATGGTATTTGATTTGTTATGTGATGTGTAGTTGTTTATTTTACTTTTTCAATTAAAATCAAGATAATGATTATTCTCCTCAAAATGAGATGTGACAATGGCTTTATTTTTTTTATTTCTCAAAATTTAGTAAAGTTTTTATTTGTTTTTTCTATTCTGAAATTTTATTAAAGCTTTTATTTATTTATTTTAGCTTTTGAAAATTTAATATTGGTATTTATAATTTTAATTTTTATTAAAATTTGTATTTTCGTGAATTATATTTCTAGTATTTTTGATGTAAAGGTTGTCATAGTTCAAAACGACTATTTTTGTTAAATTGGTATCATGGTATATTTTCATTTTATATTTACATAGATAAAATAAATGAAATGTCAACTGAATTTATAAATTTTTAAAATGAATTATTCTTATATTTAAACAAGGATATTTTTAGTTTGAAATATTAATTTTTTAGACAAGATTCTTTAAAATATATGGATGCAGTTATAAAATGATGTATTTGATCATGCATATGAAGTCTTTCAATATTTTTTTTAATAAAATAATTAGTACATAAATGATGAAGAATATTCTATAATTGAGCTATATTGAAGTTGCGTGTAAAAATCAAAACCGTGAAACTTTCAGGGTCTCCAAAGATAATGTTTTTCAAATGATACTATTTCCCTGTACCAACCTTATATTTGGCTAATTATGTGTTCTAGAACAATGTTTTCCTTAAATCCTTAAGATTATGTCTTTGAATAATTTTTTACTTGTGTTTGCACTATTGCTAGGTCTCCTATTTTTGTAATCTACTTTATACTATTAATATATAATTTTAGCCTTTTTATAAAAGGGATATGATTATATTTACATTGATAGGTGTTTATCTATAAGATTGAGTTATGTATTTTGTATTCGATCAATAGTTTACATTTAGTTTTGGAGGATGAATATGATCCAATTCTCCTACTTTCAATGCTATCACATATTAATGTATGGAAGGATTGAAAGTTTATAAATCAAATCAATGACATTAGCACATATTCTATTTATAGCAAATTTGCTTTACAATTATTTATGTTCTTGGATTAGATGTTATTAAAAAAGTTTTTTACATTTTCATGAGCACATAAGGATGTAAAAATTTATTTGATATGTAATTAACCCAAATAAATGGTGTCATTAATTTCATATCTATCTAATATAAAAAAATGTTTATATATAAAATCATAATCTACAGAGTAAGTTTGATATCTTATTGAGATCATCTAAAAATTATATTTTAAATTAGATAAGCCTCTTTTGTAAAATAATATTTTATTATTCTATAAAATGGAAAGGGTGTGTGTATATATATTTTTAATATTTTATTTTATAAAAAAAAATTATTTTTTTCCCTTTGTTTTGTTATCTCTAATTAAAAAAATTGTTGGAATACATAGAATTAAAAAAAAATCATTTGGTTGAGACGGTTGCCTTGATTATGTCCTTGATCATATTATGAAAGGTATGTGTTCATTGCCACTATAATTACATAATTTTTGAATCTCATGAAAAAAGGGGAAGTCTAAAACTAGATGCATTGATATACTAGTTGAATAGTATGGAGAATCTTTTTGAATGGAAGAATATGATAAAGAAAAGAAGATATAATTTTCATGGACCAAATTGAGGGGTAATATTATGGTATGGTGGGATCATTTAAAAGAGGAAATAAAAAGGAACACTAAGCAAAAGATCAAAACATAGAGTAAGATGGAGAAGAAGCTAAGAGAAAAGCTCCTTCCTGTGGATTATGCACAAACCCTCTATAGAAGATTTTGAAATCTAAAGTAAATAAATTACAGTGTACAAGATTATATAAATGAATTTTATAAGATATTTATTCAAGTGAAGAATGAAGAAAGAAAGGAGAAAATAGCTACAAGATATGTAAATGGTTTGATGTTTTCTACTCAAAATGACTTAAGCATGGAGAGAATTAATAGAATTGAAGATGCCTATAAATTAGATTTGAAAGCTGAAGAGAAGACAATTAAATTGGTTTGTTAGAGACCTCTTATGTTTAAGAGAGAGAATCATCTCAATATGGGGATAAGGTGGTTTTACTCCTAGAATAGAATAATCATCCATGGGATGAAAAGACAAAAAGATGACAAACAAAGGTTTTTAATTAACAAATAGGAAGATGATTTTAGAGAGGTATAAAATATGATGCTAGAGATCATGAAGACATTATATTTTTCTAAATATGTGGTGAAGAATGGAATAAAGCATTTGAGGCTTCAAATTATCAAGCATAAGATAGGACAAAAAATGAGCAATCAAGAGTAAATTTAGTTGAGGACGATAGCAAAAAATAGAATTTAGAATTTTTAATGCATGTAGGAGAGAATCTTATGATGAGAAGACCAAAGATTTTTTTGAAGAAAAAACAAGTGTGGGATAAAGTTATCGATGATTCATGGCTTCATATAAATATTTTTTAAACAAGTTGTAAGTTAAGAAGAAATATAGGTAAGGTTATTGTTGATGGTGAAAGGTATATCTAATTAATAAACTTATAGTTTGATCCTTATAGAAAATGACTATTTTAACAAGTAGGAGACTAAATTAGTAAGAAAGGGTTTTTTAGACTTGGTGTAGGTACCAATTACAAAGCAAGTTAGGGATAATGTTCTTGAGGTAAATTGTCCAAGTAATTTCAATCTTTCTCTAGTGTTTAATTAGATGCAGTAGGTGGCATTTGAAAAAGAAAGAAAAAATCACATAAGTCAGTTGTAATAAGTATTTGATACAATGGCAGAGATTATAATAAGAAGATAACACTTAGATTTTAGAATTAGAATTGAAGAAGCTAGAAAAGAATAAATAATATATTTTGTGGAAGACAACTTTTAATTTAGGAATCTATTTGAATCATATATAAATATTATTTTATATAATTTTATTCTGTATGTTTTGAAATTTCTTTGCTCTTTGACACATCAGAAATTTTTAAGAATTGTGAATATATGAATAGATTAAATTTATGTAAACTTTAATTATAAATAAAAATATAATAATTTTAAATATTATTTCCTATAAAATAACAGCATACACTCAAAAAATTTATTCCATAAAACCACTTTTGCTATATATATTCCCAAATTCTCTCTACACTATCCCCTAAAATTTTTTAGGAGTCCCCCTCCCATGAAACCACTTCCTAATTATTTGTTATCAAATTTGGAGGGACCTATTAACCTAGCAAAGGAAATTGGAAATCACTATTGAGCATTCACCCTCACATTCAAATAATTTAAAGAGTATTCATATGCAAGTGAATTTCAAATGGGATTCTTCGGAAGAAGCCGAATATTTTGTTGCCTTCCATCCTCTTGTTTTGTGTAATACAGTTTATAAAATGGTCTCTAATGTTACGGCGAACAGACTAAAAAATTGTCTTTTTCAACATTGTTTGTGTTTGTAATGAAAGACAGACTTTGGATGTCATCCTGATTGCTCACGAAACCAATCAATTCTTTTCATGATAAAAAGAAAGCAAATGTTCAAATTACTCATATTCTTTGTCTATTTCACGTTTACAAGGAAATAATCTAACTGCATATTTCTGCAACTACATATTTGATTTAAAGAGAGAGAAAATTTAAAAAACTATAGTTATACCTCATCCTCCTTCAAGTTAAAAACACTTTTAATGGTTTTGGATTGGATCCTTGCTGCTGTTGGGAAACGTTACAATCATATTATATTTTAATAGCTTTTTCTTCTGAGATCACAGATTCCATTAACGCCATTCAGTTTGCAAACACATTATTGAGTGCAGCATCGACAATTAAATGCAAATAATCACTGCAGTAGAATTCGCAGACCAGTGATACTACATTGAAATCATCAACGCTGCACTCAATGGTGAATTTGTGAATCCGAACTTGTTGGAATCGTTTAGTGAGACGAAAGCATTGAGGAGGCGTTGGACATTTATAAGTAGAAGTAAACATTTTAAATTGTCAACATGTGCAGTACAAGAGAAAAGTCGTGTATTCTAGTACTGACTAGTATGTGTAGTACATTGATCCTGTTTATTGTAGTACTGACTAGTATGTGGAGTACAATTTTTACCTTCCAATTACATGGGGTACGCTTTGATTTTGTATTTTGAAAGAGGTGCACATGGTTTTCCTTTCGCTCCACTCAAAATGTTGCTAGATTATGTATGTATGTATGTTCTCAGTTATATAGATATTTATGAGATTTATAATTAGGTAGATGATATTGCAAGATATTATTTTCAATAATGAAATTACAACCTTTTTGATTTTAAACATAAATTAAATTTTATTTGTATGAAAAAAATATATTATTTTTAAGAAATTCATTAAATAGAGATAATATATATTACTGGTAATTGTATGGAGTTGCAATGTAAACACTGATAAAGCATAAAAATTAGAATTAAAGTAAAGACAGAGGTGAATGCAAGATAGACGGTAGATAATATATATCTTTTTTTCTCTTTTTTAATGTGGACCTACACGAGATCATACATTTTTGAAAATTATTAGAAAGAGAAAAGAGGTGAAATACAAATGTTTTGTAAGAAGTTTACTCTTTAGAATGATGTAAAATTTTGTCCTTGACATTCAATATTACCAATATCAATTTTAGATTTTTCATAATGTTAAGTCTTATGACTTACGTATTATCTGAGCCCATGACATTTTCAATGGAATTTGTTTAAAAAAGAATTGAATTATAGGATGACATAGTACAAATTCAGGGGATCTATTTGAGACGTGAATAAATTTTAATCTTCAACATGTAATTCAAAATTTTGAATATCAAACAAGAGATTTGATGAAGTTTCTTGACTTCAAGAAGACCCTTTTTAAGGGAGCATCATCCATGAAGCAACAATGTCAAAGGTTTGTTAAAGGTTTCAACCATATGATTTTATAACCTATATTGGAATGCCCTTTATTGGAGGGGACCAAAGTAACCAAGGACAACAATAGATTGGGAGGATCGTGCATAAGAATTGAATAATACATGCCAAGAAATATGACTATATGAAATGCATTTCATCTATCATGTTGTATCAAATATGTTGTAAAAATAATTTCGTGGTGATTTGTAAAATTTATTTTAAAAAATGTCTCAACAATTGCTAATATGCATTGTAGGAAAATAAGGTATTCAATTAGATAATATAGAAAGGAACACATGGGAAGTAAAAACCCAAGGAACGGAGAGGGTTATGATGAGGATGTTGGTGCTTATTCATCATTTATTCAATTGTGCTTTGGGATTTTATTGTACAAGGAAATAAATCATTTACTTCAATTAAAAATGAGGGTTGTGGGGCATATTGAAAGTGTAGACTGTCATATAGAATGCAAGTGAACTATTTGACATAATGCATCAATGAAATTTAGTGGAATTTGAAATCATACATCATGTATATAGTTTTTTTGACAAAATGCGTGACTGAAATTTATAGGAAATCTGAGATCATACAAAATCCATGTTAACTATTTGTCAAATCTAAAAATTGTCTAGAAAAAAATTATGATTGTTTTTTTCAAATGATACTATCAAATTGTTAGATCTAATGAAACACTGTCAGACATACACTAACCACAATAAAATATAATTATTCAAAAACAAGTGCTTAGATTTATTTTAAGATATTTTGACTTTGATTACAAGTAACCTAAAATTTATTAGGAAAACTAATTTAGATCAATAATCCATACCACACAAGTAAAATAAAGTAACGTAATTTCATAAATAATATATATTATAAATTAATTTTATATGTCTACAATATATCATGAAAGCATATTCTTTTATACCATTTTTAAAAATAAAAATAATTTTATCTATTTTACTTAATATACATTTCTTACTATTTTTAATCTTATTTATTTCCATGTGTAATTTATTTTTATAAACAAATATTTTAATTTTAAATAAAATAATTTAAAAATTTAATTAATTAAAAAAAAAACAAAAAACGATGATTACATCTTTTAAACTCTTTTAGAGCATGGAAATAAAATTTAAACCTAAATTTATTTTTTGCCGTGCTAAGCACAACATTGGCTTAATATCGTCCCATACGTGTTTTCATACAATGCCAATATTACATGGTTTAACAGAAATGTGAAGTTCGTTACATGGCACTCGCTCTTAATTACATAAAACCCTCCACGGAATAAAACGATGTGCTAATGGCGGACACAAAAATTGATTGGAAAATATATTCATCATCTCACATTATTATAAAATATAAACTAATTATATTGTATATATTTATATAAACATGTTATGAAATGTCTTCACCCCATTGGGGTTATCGGGTCAACGGTGCTAGAAAGTCAAACTATTTATTTTTTAAAATTCCATCCATTATTATGTCGCAAGAAGATGTATAATAATAATTTTAAATAAGATAAAAACTTTAATTTTTAATATTAATATGAAAATTGTAATTTGCTTATAAAAAATAGAATTTCAAATATAAAACAAACTTTTTTTTTGTATATTAAAGGTAAATATTTTTGAGTCGAAGTTATGAATAAAAAATGAGAGTGTTAACATGGCTCATACCCTGATATAATGGAGAATAAAAGATGTTACAATGAATACTCTCAAGAAATGTCTCTACCAATGGTAAACGTGAAACAATTAGAGGAAACTACAAATATCCAACAAAATACAACTCCAAGTAATTTTGACAGTGTCCCACAACCCTGAAGCTTATATAGTAGGGCATGCAAGACCATACAACGAAACAACAACTAATAGTAGTTTTGATAATGTCCCAGCAACCTGTAACACATCTAACAGGGCATTCCATCCCACACAACAAAATAACCTCTGAACTACAACAAGAAAACATATGAAACACAACACCAATGAGGGGTTTGAATGGATCTCTAAACCAGGGTTAGGACAAAGGAATATAAATAAATACTTCTAAGTAAAACCTCAAAAAGGTGAAATATTGAGTTTTACATAAGGATTTTTTTAACTATCCCCAATAATAGAACCCAACCAAAATTCTGAAATAAACATGTAGTTATCTCTCCCAAAACATGAAGATATGTCCTGCAACCATCAAAAGACTTAGCCCAAAAATGAAACTGACTCTTAAGGTCCTTAAGAATAATGCACCTACATAGAAGATGATATTCAACACTTCAAGATTCTCTAGAAACATCATTTTCCATTAATGAAGCCCATTGAAGCTTCTTTCAAAGGCCCTCCACACTAAGTAGAGCCTTCCGAAGGATACCCAAACATCTAAGATGGTTCCACCATTTGAGATGGTACCCCCAAATGACCTCCTCTTTCCTTGAGTCAACAAAAAAAAAAAGGACAAGACCACCATCAGTATATAGGTCATATCCCATGGTAGCAATACAACATCCCTCAA
This sequence comes from Torreya grandis, assembly GCA_037957365.1. NCBI lineage: Eukaryota > Viridiplantae > Streptophyta > Pinopsida > Cupressales > Taxaceae > Torreya > Torreya grandis. The sequence continues at coordinate 1,680,353 of JARHVA010004039.1, forward strand.
CAAAGTCACAAATCTGGGCCAAATAGCCAACAAAGTCGTAAATAATCCATTATCATAGAAAGGTCATCATAAAACAATAATCTCCCACAAGGGTAGCACCAGAGAGCGGATCCTCTAAATGAAACATGATCTCACTCCCCATTCCTTCAGTGGAGAAACACCAACCCAACCCAGACCATATGATTATGGATCTGGGTCGTCCTCCTTACTAGTTTCCTCCTATTGACCGGAAGGTGCCTACCCACCCACTGATTTGAATCCTCTACCTTCACTCTGCTCTGTCGTAGCTTGCATTTAAAGTCCCCATTCAAGTATGAAACAAACATGAGTTAGATCATTCTTGGAGTTTTTCGCACGCAAATAATATAAATGCAGTCTAACAAAAATAAAGTTCAAAAAAAAAATTGGAAAAGATATTTTATGATTAATTTATGAATAAATAACATTTTACGATAATAATATGGTAAGCGTAAATTAGATTTTTTCATTGATCATTGTTTGATAAAATGATTTTAAACTAAGAACAAAGCTCTAAGAGGTATCTATTCTACCAAATTTAATTGGGATATGATCACAACCTCATCCCTTATATTATGACAAGTTTTATTAGTATGTAAACCAAACATCGTTACCAATTAAAAAATAAATTAAATTTTAATCTTGACTTTTTTCATTTTTTAAGTTTGTCAGAGGGTGATGAGTCTCGCATAAACGCTCCACAAACATTCAAAGTGTATGACATAGGTTTTAAGGCTTCTATCAAAAGCATTGATAGAAAACGTCTACGCTTTGTCGTTCATTGGATAGCAATTTTTATTAAGATGGCTTTTAAAAACTCAAGATAAGCATACATTTCTTGGTCGATTAAAAGAGAGATCGCGGCTAAGTTAAAACATTTGTCTCCTGTTCATTTGTTTTTAATAACAACATTGTTTTATTTATTATAGATTTGTATATTTTCAAAGGCCCTAACCTTTCTTATGCATGCTGAAAGCAGGAAGTCAAATACCAGCTGTTTCATAAACAGTAAGCCAAATTTATGGAAAAAAGTTAAAAACGACGATTGGATTTAAGAATTATTTATCGTCACAGTTTATTTTGAGAATTAAAATTTTACTTATTCCTTCTTTCTAATTCTCTTAAATTTTTTCTCCAAATGATGGTATTTCTTTTTGTTTTTCCACTCCTTGCTGAATTTTATATTCTTCTCACTTTCTTCATCTATGTCATTTTATCTCGTCTTTGAATTTATCTTTGATATGTAATAATTATGGTATATTTTTTCACTCTCTTTTGTGGTTAATCATTAATTTTTATTTGAGCATAGTCTCTTCTTCTTGCTGCATGAAAATTTCATCTTCATTTCTTTCACCATATTCTTTCATTCAAAAAGATTTTTCGTACTATTCAACTAGTCTATGAACACCTCAAGTTTTGGTTTGCCTCCATATTTTGAAAATTAAAATTTTATTTATTCCTTATTTTTTTCCAGTTCCCTAACAAATTATTCTTCAAATGATGGTGATTCCTTTTTGTTCTTCCACCTCTCGCTGAATCTCTACTTTTTCCTCTCTTTTTTCATCTATGTCATCTTGTCTTCGCCTTTATCTTTGATATGCAATAATTATGATAAGCTCTTTCACTCTCTTTTGTAGTTCTTACATATTAATTTTCATATGAACATACTCTCCTCTTCTTGCCATATGAAAATTTCATTTTCTTTTCCTTTGCCATATGCTTCCATTCAAAACAATTATCCATATTATTCAACTAGTCTATCAACACCTCTAGTTTTGGATTGCCCCATATTTTGAAAATTAAACTTTTATTTACTCTTTTTTATACTTTCCTGGGTCTACCATCAAGAATATATTTGTAGCACCAATATATGGAGTGAATATGGTCATCTACATCATAGATTTACAAGCAGTAGCACTGTACCAATAAGGATTGACCAATTAATTAAAATACATACCAGATAGGGTGCAACATAAGCCAGTTTGTAATGACCAGTGACTACTATGCAAAACACTGAAAACTATGGATGCTATTTTGTATAATGTTTAGGCAATCCACAAGAAAATCCGTTCACAAGACACTATTGATTGTTAATGCGACTTTAGTGAATGTACTCTAAAAAAACATAGAAGTATCACATTCGTGTCTAGGTTTCCACAAACATTTATAATTATAACCATCATTATATGTATACACATGTGGTTTAAAAAATATCATTTCGATAAATGATTATTTATAAATATCATTTAAATAAATAATTAAAATATATAAATATAATTTTTACTAAAGTTAATATCTAATTTATTTATATTATTATATATATTTATTAATAGATTGAAGAAAATTAAAAAAAATAATTATGAAAATTATATCATAACACTTAAATTCGCAACACATTAAAGAATATCATAAATCTATATTTTTCAATATCATATTTTTAATACTTATTTTATCATATCATTAAATTAAAATATGCCTATTTTATGTATCAAATTTTAATGATATTTTTATATCAAATTTTCTTTACATTATTCATAGAATTATTTCATATATATTTTCACATGTTAATTTATAAAAATTAAAACTAAAAATCATCAAAATGAATTATTTATTTAGATTGAAAATAATAAATATGAAGTATTGTAAGAAAAAAATTTGAATTTATCATTTAATTTAATTTAATTATTTTTTTTACAAAATTTAAATTTAATTGAAAATTAGTTAAAAATAATCAACTTAATGAAACTGAAAACTTCCAAGAAAATAAAAATACTAATAGGTCAAGATTTGAAACAATATTTGAATTGATTCATATTGAATGAATTGAAATAATTAGAAACCCAAACCATGCTTAAATAAGCCTCAACTCGAAATTAGAGTTGACATGCAAAAATTTAAAAAAAAAATTCTAGTTTTAGTAGCTGCGATTTTTATTAAGATTTGTATGTAAGCGCGTGTAGCTCTAAAAATATCCCAAAATAATATAAACATTAAAATTAGCTTATTGGATGAATTTCAACTAAATTTCACATCTGATCATACAAATATACATTTTCTAAAAATAAAAAATTCTCCCAAAAATTAATAAACCATAATTTTAGACTCTCAAATGGTCACTTTTGGCCTCTAAAAAGTATTTAAAATACCTCTAAGTGAAAATCACTAATAAGAGAAGCAACGAACTACTCCACATGGTCATTTTGGCATGTGAAATAGCTCAAATGGAGCTACAAATCAAAAGTTATGACCTCCAAAAGTTGGCCTATTTTTCCTACATTATTCCCTCTAGTTGAAAACAACTCAGCTCCTGTGAGTTGTCCTGATTATACTGAAGCCATTTTTATTTTTCAATATTCTTTAGCCCCCATTCTGTAAGCCAAGTGTTGTCTTCTTTTTTCAATCCTTTTGACTGGACCAAATACCTGTTATAATTCTCTTACCTTGTGCTCACTGTCTTCATATCCAAAATATGCATTATCTTTTCCTTCTTCTTTGAAACATGTTGCTACCAATTTACTTCTTCATCTTCATCACCCTCACCATAATCTTCATGGAATTCATATAAATCTAAAACATTAAATACTAGAGAGATATCAAAATTATGTGGTAAACTCACCTCATAAGGATTGTCATTGATTTTCTTTAAAATTCTACATGGACTAATTTTCTTATACTTCAATTTATTGTATATGTCTTTTAGAAATATTTATTTTTTCAAGTAAACCATTACCAACTCTCCTTCTTCAAATACCTTGGATCTTATTTTGACATTTGTTAATGATTTATATTTATCATTACTTTCCTAAAGCTTTCTTCTTACTCCTTGTATATGTTGCATATGCTCTATAAATGCTTCTACATCATCACTAATTTGATATACAATTGGAAATTATATCAAATCTAAAATACCCATAAAATTTATTACATAAATAATTTAAAATAGTGATTTTTCTATTGATATATTCACTGAACAATTATATGTAAACTTAGCTTATGGTAAAACCAAGTCTCATTACTTGTGCTTCTCTCTCACTATGCATCTCAATAAATTTTCTAAGATCCTATTCATAACTTATGTCTTTTCATCTATTTGTGGGTGATATGCACTGTTTAATCGTAGCTTAGTACCCATCTTATTCCATAAAGTCCTCCAAAATGACTTAGAAATTTTATGTTCCTATCTAAATTAATAGTTTTTGGAACACCATGAAATCTCATAATATACTTAAAAAATAATTATATAACTCTAGTAGCATCATTGATTTTGTTACATGCAATGAAATGAATTATTTTAAAAAATTTATGTACAACAAAAAAATTGAATCATTATCTCTTTGTGTGTTTGGTAATCCCGACATAAAATCTATACTCAAATCAATCCATGACCCTCTTAGAATTAGTATTGACATGTATAGTCCATTATTTTGTGCATATACTTTAACCACCCAACATATCCTGCATGTATAAATATACCGTGTCACATCTCTCTTCATCTTTGGCCAAAAATGCTTTTCCTTCAACAAAGTTATTGTCTTCATCTTACTAAAATATTTAGTCAAACCACCACTATGTAATTATTTTATTTTATTGTTTCATAGACACCCAACTGAAATTCATAATTATTTCTTTTTGAATAGATAACCTTTTCATATAAGATACTCATAATGAGTAGTATATGTTTCATCTATTAATGTATTGTTGCACTGCTCAACGACCTTGCCAAAATATAGATCAATATCATATAATTATTTAATAGCTTCAAATATAAATATTTCACTCACCATATTAGTTAATAATGCTACTCTTTTGATTAATGTATCAACTACCTAATTCTATTTTTTTATTTATGTTTCAATATAAAAGTATATCCTTGCAAGAAAGATACCCACTTTGCATGCCTACTATTCAACTTCTTTTTTATATTCACATACTTCAAAGCCTCATTATCTATAAATAAAATAAAATCTTTAGGCACCAAGTAATGTCTCCAATGTCTTAACTCTTATACAATTACATAAAGTTTAACATTATAAGTAAAACACTTTGTTATTACCTCATTCAATTTATCACTAAAATATGCTATTGGCTTTCCTTCTTGACTCAGTGCAACACCAATTCTCACAAATGAAGCATTACAATCAACCTCAAATATTTTGTTAAAATCTTGTAATGCTAAAATTGGTCTTTTTGTATTATTATTCAAAAATTCAAAGCTTTTTGTAGCTATTCTAGTCCATGTAAATTCCTTTCTTCTCATGCAATCTGTTATTGGTGCCATAATACTACTAATTTTTTTAATAAATTTTTGTTAAAAGTTATTAAACCATGAAAACTTCTTATCTATGTAATACTTTTTGGAATAGGCCACTCGACAATAGCCTTTATATTTTATTTATCCATTCTCACACCATCTACTAAAACTACAAATCTCAAAAATATCAAACTATTTTGCATGACCCTGCACTTCTTCAAATTTTCATAAAACTTCTTTTTTCTTAACAAATCTAGTACCATTCTCAAATATTGTAATTTTTCTTGTTTAGTCTTACTGAATGTAAAAATATCATCAAAATAAATTATCACAAACTTACCAATATATTTTTGTAGCACTGTATTCATCATCCTCATAAATATACTAGGTGTATTAGATAATCTGAAGGGCATAACCATCAACTGATATAATCCATCCCTAGTATTGAATGCAATTTTCTACACATTTTCTTCATGAATTTGAATCTGATAATAACCACTCTTTATATCAATTTTGGTAAAATATTTTGCTCCTACAAGCATATCCATCATATCATCTAAATGAAGTATAGGAAATCTATACTTGACTGTAATTTTATTAATTGCTTTACTATCCACACACATTCTCCATCGTCCATCTTTATTTAGAGTTCATAACACTGGTGTTGCACATGGACTCATACTCTCCCTTATTATCTTTTTTATTAACAATTTAGTAACATGTTTATTTAATTATGCATGTTCTACTAGACTCATTACATAAGCTACTTAATTGGGTAAATTTGATCCTAGAATAAAATCAATTTGATGCTAAATATATTTTTTTGGTTATAAACCATCTGGTAACTCATCAAACATAACATCTGCATATTCTTTCAATAGTCTTGTTGCTTCTATTAGTATTTGAATTATTTTGACATCTTCATTCTTTGCTACTAATATATAACAAGTTGTCACCTTCATATTTTGGATAAATTATTTATTAGAGAGCATATATTTTGTTTTTTCTTCCTCTTTAAGAGGTAAAAAAACTACCTTTGTCCCACCTTTTTAAAAATTATATGTGTTCTTTTCTCCATCATGAATTACTTTTCTATTAAATTTTTATGGTCTTCCCAATAACACATGGCATGCATCCATCGAAATAACATCACACCATATTTCATCATAATAAGTTTTTCCTATAGAAAACTTTGTTGAGCATCTTTTATCTATTGTAACCTAGTTCTCTTTATTAAACTATGAAATTCGATAAATATTAGGATGCTTTTCACATTGTAAATGTAGTTTCTCTATCATTTCTTTAGAAATCATATTTTTACAACTACCACAATCTATAATTACTTTGCATACCTTTCCACGTGAAGCATATCTTGTTCAAAAAATATTTGATTGCATCCACACATCACCACCTTATTTATTCTTCACTTGTTCCTTACTTGGAGTGATCATTATTATTCTCAAGATAAGATTCTCTCTAACATCTATTGGTACATTTTTAATATTTTAGTCTTCTATCTCAGCCTCAACTAAATTCACTCTTGGGCGATCCTCTTGCCTCCTTTCTTGATCTTAATAATATAGATACTCAAATTCCCTCTACCCTTCTTCTTCACATCTATAAAAAACATAAGATCTATGTTAAAATAAGAACCATTCTCTAGCACCACCATAACCTCATCCTCCCTGAAGCCCTATTCCTCTTTGTTGGTATTGAAACCCTTGCTTATTTTCATTTTGTCTTTCTAAACCACGTGATGATTCACCTCTATTAGTATTAGACCCATCTCTACTGATATTAAATACAACTCATCCCCTTATTGAATGGATCCACCTATTTTTAGACTAAGAGACGTTCTGAATTTCTATCTATTTTATTTTTCTTATACCTTCAGAGATAATTGATAAGCCTCGTACATGCTAAGTATTTTATGTATACTTAATTCATCTTAAATAGTAAATTTCAAACCATTTACATATTTTGTAGCCATTTGATCTTTCGTTTCATCATGTTCCACTTGTATGGAAAGCTTATAAACCTTATCTATATAGTCTTGTATACTATGATCTTTTTAACTCAAATTCAAAAATCTTTTTTATAGAGTTTGTGCATAATCCGTAGGAAGAAATTTCTTCCTCAGCATTTTCTCTATTTTTTTCATAAATTAATCTTTTCTTTACCTTTTATCTATCTTTCTTTCTGTAGGTGATCCCACCTAATAATTTCATGACCATTCATTTTTGTGCATACAACCTTTACCTTCTTGTCTTCTCTCATAGTCTTCCACTCAAATAAATTTTTTATGCTATTCATCTAATCTATCAACTCTTCTAGTTTTAAACTACCTCCATAATATGAAACATCAACCTTGATTCCTTTATTTATTATTTCTAGATACTAAACCATTCTCTCTTCTATTAATTGTGGTTGATCTTATTATTCCTCTTCTTTCTAAATTTCTTAATCATGATAGGTGTCTTCTTCAGCTTCATCACCAACTTATCTTCTTCTCTGATTGGTTATAGCCTCTATTAATTATTGCACTTGACTTTGCATCTCTTGTATAGTCTGGTTCATCTACGTAATACCTTCTCATCATTTCTCTATTTTTTATTGCTACAATAATCAACCTTGCTATGATACTAGATAATAAAATTGAAAACTATAAAGATAATAAAATTATCTATAGGCCAAAATTTAAAACAATCTTTGAATTGATTAATATTGAATGAATTGAAATAATTACAAACCCAAATAATTCTTAAATAATCCTTAACTCAAAATTAAAGTTGACATGCAAAAATTATTAAAAAAATTAAAATCTAAAAAAAATTATTTTTAACAGTTGTTATTTTTAGTAAGTTTCACATGCAAGTGTGTGCAGCTCTAAAAATATCTCAAAATACTCTAAACACTAAAATTAATCTATTATATTAATTTAAATTTAAGTTCATGTCTGGTCATAAAAATATACAATTTCTAGAAATAGAAAACTCTCAAAAATATAATAAAATATAATTTTGGACCCTTAGATGGTCACGTTTGGTCTCTGAAAAAATATGTAAAACACCTCTAAGAAAAAATTATAGCTTAAAGTAGTAATGAAATTTTTAAGATAGTCATTTTGACGTTTTGAAGAGTTCAAACAAAGCTACGGGTCAAAATTTATGGCCTCCAGAAGTTGGCCTATTTTTTTCCATCACGATTCATTTAATTATTAATAATTTTTTAATTCCTTTAGCAAAGAGCACATATATTACATTAAGGTTTATTAAAAAGTAAATATATTGATATTTATACATAGAATAAGTTGAAATAAATTAAGAAAATAATCAGTAACTCGTCTCAAATTTATTTAGTTTTTTTACCAAATTATATTTTAAATGTTTCTCAAAAACATTATATTTATATTTACATAAATATAACCTAGAACTACTCAAGGGTTTAAAAATGAATATTTAAAATATCTCAATAAATATCACAAACTATTCTTCTTAGTATTCTTATAAACATAAAAAATAATCATAAATAAATTTACACATACACACATCACCACCTTGTCTTCTTCTTTGAATGGTGATAACCTCTATTAATTATTGTACTTGCCTTTGAAACTCTTGTATATTTCGGTTAATCTATGCAATACCTCTTCATCTTCTCTCCATTTTTTACTCCTCTAATATTCAATCTTGCTATGATATTAGATAATGAAACTGAAAACTATCACGGCAATAAAATTACCAATAGGCTAAGATCTGAAACAATTTCTGAATTGATTTGTATTGAATGAATTGAAATAATTACAAACTCAAATCATTTTTAAATAAGCCTCAACTCAAGATTATAATTGACATGCAAAAATACGAAAAAAATTAAAATTTAAAAAAAAAAATCTATTTTTAGCATTTGCTATTTTTAGTAAATTTTGCATGCAAGCATGTGCAGCTCTAAAAATATCTCAAAATATTCTAAACAATAAAAATATCCTATTAGATAAATTTAAAATCAAGTTCACATTTGGTCATAAAAATATACAATTTCTAAAAATAGAAACTCCTAAAAAAATAATAAACTATAATTTCAGACTCTCAGATGGTCACGTTTGGCATCTAAAAAATATATAAAACACTTCTAAGAAAAAATCATGACTGAGAACAATAATGAATTTTTTGAGATTGTTGTTTTGGTGTGTGAAAGATCTCAAATGAAGCTATGGGTCAAAAGTTATAACCTTCGAAAGTTAACAAGTAAATATCAAATTATAGACCTTATCTCTCAATTATTTTCCTTCTAAGGTTAATCTATCTTCATTATGTTAGTCTTACAGGTTATACAGTTCTATGAGACCTAATAGCTTCTTGAAATTTTTTAATAGATTATAAGGATTATCTAACCTTTATAAAACCTTTAGAGGAAGGTAAAAACATTCTCTCAATTCACCAATAGTATAATAGAGTTCATGCAAACCTTCAAACGTAGTTATAATGGATTGTGTATGACTCTATCATATCATGTCTGAGTGAAAATCTATCATCTAGATAGGTAAATGACACATGTTTCCATGACCCTGACATCCAAGTCCACCTAAAAATACATTTTCACTACTATTCAGGAGGACAAAAACACTGACAATAAATGTTGTCAAAGTTTGAGTTGTTCATGAACTCCATTTTTGGTGCTTATTTGTTATAAACTGGTACTACCAACACATCTAGATGGGTAGATCAGATCGAGGACCATGTTCATGACCTCTTATCATAATTGATTTACAAACCTACCAACCATTCTAACCTCAAGAATGCACTTCCCAATATAAGAGAAATGCATAATTTTAGCATAACTTTAGACATGCATAGAATATAAATTATAATTTATTTTGATGAACTTCAAGATCTCTCCATTGTGTCTGTAAAAAATCTACTTGCATCCAAGATCACTTTGGCCAAATGTTCTATATAAATTCCTATAATAAGTCTAGTAACAGGTCCTAAAATATAGCTTTTGGCATTGAAGAGATAACTTCTCGATCTCTAAGAGGCATTTTAACCTCCAAGACCACTAGATGAAAATATATCACTTAGAACATGTTTAAAAAGGTGAATTACATGTGTTTTCATGAACCTAACACCCAAGTCTACCCAAAAATATTTATTCACTATGGTTCAGTAGGGCAAAACCACTAATAACAAATGTTGTCAAAGTTTGAGTTATTATTCAAAAAATCCACTTCTAGTGATTATTCACTACAAAATTACATTAATAACATGTCTATATGGGAGGATAACATCTAGGACCACATTTTTGGTCTCCCATCATGCCTGGTCAATAAACTGACCACCCATTTTAGCCTAAAGAATGCCCTTTCCAATATAAGAAAACTGTAGAATTTTAGGCTAACTTTAGACATGCATATAATAGAGACTATAAGTCATTTTTATGAACTATAAGATATCACCTATACATTTTTAAAAACTTTTTTTGTTCATTGAATCAATTTATCCAAACATTCAAGATCTATTCATGACATAAGTTGTAGTAAGGGGTCTTAAAATGTAACATTTTGGTAGTGAAGAGACAACGTCTTAGGCTCCAACATGTATTGTTACCTTAGGCACCCCAAAGTGAAAATCTATCGCTTTGATCACAATTTGATAGGCGAATTACATGTGTTTCCATGACCTTGACATCCAAGTCAACCAAGAAATAAATTTTCCCTACTTTTTAGGAGGGTGGAAACACTAACAATAAATGTTGTCAAAATTTGAGCTATTATTCGATAATTTCATTTTTTATTATTCTTAACTAAAAATTTACACTAAAAACATGTATAAATGGGTGGATAACATCTAGAACCATGTTTTTGGCCTCCCATCATGCCAAATAGACAAACCCACCACCCATTCTGATGTGGATTATAGAGTACTCATACTAGAGCATTCCAATATTGATAGAGCTTAAGCATTATCAAGACACAAATGGAGATCCTATCTTGAGCTTCCTCTCAAGCCAGAAGACCTATCAAATTGTCAAAACCTACTAGGATGACCTACAACATGGGTTATCTATTTTATTATGGGTAAAGGGTGGGTTTTTTAAAACTAGGTACCCTTACCCTATAAATAGAACACATATCCAAGGCTTAAACAACTAAATATTACAATATTCTTGGAAATAAAATAACATGAAGAAGAAGAAAAAAATTTGCAAAAAATAGATAAAACAACTGTCAATGACCCACCCAGAACACCTTTTGAGATCCAAGGGTTAAAGACAAAGAAATCATCCTCATTTACCATTATAATAGTTTCTCAAAATATATCTACTACTTAAACTATTTATTTTAAGTCTACTTCATTCTAGTCATTCAAGCCATGCCTCAACCTTCCATGAGGTTTTTGTAGGGCCCTATTGAATAGAGTAACTTGTTGGAAGGTTGGAGCTCCTCTTTTCTATTTTTCTTCTTTTTCTAAACTTTAATCCATCCTCTATTAACCTTAATATTTATGAGAGCTACAACATCCTCTATTAACTTTAATACGTCCAAACAAAGTGAATGCAAATATTTATGAGAGCTACAACATATAGGTTCTAATAGAGCCATTTAGATCACTCAAAATCGCGCTACATAAAAATACTCTAAAAACATAAATTTATCTTAAAATGCACATGACTCTCATTGTAATGGACAATGGATAATGGCTCTGATACCAAATGATAAGTCTGGTTTAGTTCTACATAGATAAATATGAAAAGATCAGAGATGAACACAGGGAATTTTTAAACACACTATATTATTTCACTATGTTTAATAAATCATTTGGGACACATTAAAAATATATAGGATGTCTAATTTATATAATAAGGGATTTTCAAATCCCTACAAACTCTCAACCACTTACTTGTATAACAATAATATATTACAAACTCTCTTTATAATATATATCTAATAAAAAATGCTATATGTGACAATATAATATTTTATTATTTTATTTATATGGTTACACACTAACCAATTACTATTTACCTCTCAATAAATATCAAAACTTACATGATGTAAAAGCTAATTCCTAATACTTTCCACCCATTCAACTATGTTCTATTGTCTTATGTCATGAGGGCCATTCATAAGATGGGTGTCTTGGTGTTAGATTCTTTTTGTTTGATTCAAAGACATAGTTGAGATTTGTAGTAATGGGCGTGCTTTGATTTTGCTGTATAGTGAATATATTTTTTAAAATTTTATTACATTAGAAATTTTATTTTTGTAAATTTAGACATGAAAATTATAAGGCCATGTGGATTTGGCTTCATTGTTGTGAATTTAGTTCAATCAATAATTAATAAGTAGTAGCGATGGTGATTTAGGCTACTATGGTGGTGGTATTAATTTTTGCTGCCATGGTGAATTTATTGGTATGCTTGATGTTGTGTATTGTCTCCCACCTTGCATGTTTGAACTGATGTGTTTGCCTTATTTTTATTGATATATTCCACAAAGGTTAGTTATAGATGTACTATTTGGAAAATATCATAAAGTACATTGTGTCTACATTTCTATGGCATTGAACTAATGTCATACAAGGATAATTACTTTATAGGTCTATAAAAGCATGGTATGTCTAGTGTCAAATATTAACAAATAAGCAAACATTATTCTTGCTTTGTGGTACTTTTTTTGTTGCTCCAAATCATTGGGCATGATGCAAGTTATTTATTTTATTACTAATTTATACATGCTAAGATAAATTTTTATCTATCTTGCTAACCATACATTATTTTTAATGTTTTGTCGATCAATATTGAGTAACTATTTCTTGATGTAGGAAAAATAAATGCCTTCGACATGCATTGCCTTGTGTTTCCGGTATGGAAGTTTTATTAACGATAAGAATATCTTTTTATATTAATTTTTTTAAAGAAATTTGCTGATATATGATTGCATGCTTTTTTTTACATTTAATTTTATATTTCTTGAAGGCATTTCTTTTTTATTATTGGTTAGTCTAATTGTATATTTTACAATAAAATTAATATTTTGTTTCCAAAGTTTTCATTTAGGCAGATAAGATGTTTTTCAAGGACTATTTTTTATCAATTAACTATTTTTTAACAAATTATCAAAATATTATATTTACTAATGAAAAGTTTTCTTTAAAAAAACATTTACCAAATTTTCCTTTAAAATATCCACAAAATTATAAAATTCACCAACATATACCTAAATTAAAAATAAATTTTATGGTTTTCCTTAGAATTATCCTACCATACATATACTTTATAATTTTCAATATAAAAATATTCACCAATAATTTACATGCTTCTTTAAAAAAAAAATCTTAAAAAACACCATGCAGGCAGTTTGACCTTCCCATACTTGGATGCACTAAAAATGAAGTAATTAAAAATTAATATACAATTATAAATGAGAAATTTGATTCTTAAGTCATTTATTATACTATCTTGTTTGTCCTCATTCATCTCACAGTCAGTAATTTCATGATTTCTTATTCGTTCCCATCATCATATGAGTTATTTTCAATTAAATGGGGTCAATTATGTTCAAAATAAAGTTCAAGTTATCCGATTATATGTAACAATGATTATGATTTCTCTATTATTTAGCTATGTGATCACATGTTATTAACTCAGAGTTTGAAATGATAAATTTACATCTATTTTTTATTTAGTAAAACAAGGTTTATTTATCGACTTAACAATACATTATAAGTTTAATGGTATATTATTGATTTTCAAGCCCAACATCAACCATTAGACTACTTGAATCCTTGAGATAAGGTTGGTTATTACTCACCAAGACATTTGTTTGTATCATACTTTTCCCTTTTCAATGTTCAAGAAGACCGGAAATTTAGAGTCACAAAATATTGAAAGTATGTGAAGTTTGTTATGTTTAATGGGATTCAAGGGAGACCCATGGTCATTTAAGTAAATGAAGTGTGCAATGTGTGTTATGGAACCATTTTTACTTGGATTTTTTGTGAGAGAGAATATATTGAACTTATTGATGAACTGGTTGTATATGGTGCAAAAAAATCAGCTTCAATATTCTTCCCATTCCTATGTACATGACATAGTGCAGATGGTGCAAAGCAAGAGATGTATAGTGGAATTGAAGACTAAAAACTCATACATTTCTCAAATAGAATGTTAATCATAAATATATGTAGGTATTTATCACAAGAATATTTAATGTACAAAATATTATAATCCCATGGGTGAACATGTGCATGATTGTTCATTCACAGCAGACAATCACATGTGGGATTAACAACTTCAATTTGTTCATCTATCTATGGATGAAATGATGTTGACCGGTCCAACTACATTCCCATCAAACAAAACATCATGCAATAATTTCATCACATGTAACACAATCATGAAATCCATGCTGATAGATTTCCATGGCCTAGATAAAACCAGTAGAGGTGTGTAAAGTCCTAGATTCATGTTCATGGGCTTGGAAATTCAATAAGGAATAAAATACTTGATGTATTACTCCATGTTTGGTTCATGTGTAGCCAATAGAAGTGTGACTACAATGCGGATAGAGTTTATATCACCCCAACATTTCTTGTTGTCTTGGCATGGCATGCTTCCCAGATGAGACATTGGCAAGGTACGCTACTAGGACATAGAGATGTTTAAACATATATAGAGAAGTTGGTAGAACAAGTAGAACACCTGAAATTGTTTACCTTGCATGAGGATAGTGTAAGTGTCAGTGAAGTCCTTATCAATTGATAGAAGGATTCCCACTCTACAAAGTTATGGTTACCTATTTCTAACAATGTGATGAGTGCATAAATTGGTGGTCAACTAAGAATATTTTTTGCCTTATTGTCTTTCCATTTCTTATGCTTGATCATGAGATGGAGTTGTTGTAAGTAAGTCATTCATTTCATGTGACACACTTTTTCCAACTTTCTCTATGTCTATAAGAACTAATGTGGCTTATGATTAGAATGACCAACTATTTCCTTCTACAGGATCTAGTGGCGCCCTTATGTAATTACTTTAACAATAGAATACAATACTTTAAACCATGTCATTGAATGTTTCTAAATGGTAGGTGAACAAATGTGCATGTTGTATGAATATTGTGCTAAGTGCATAATTAGATGCATCAATGTGAAGGTTGAAAGAATTTTTAATGTCAACCATTATGGGAATAGGTGTTATACAATGGAATTGATTGAGTAAATAAAAATCACATTGTTTCATATGATTCTAATCAAACTTAACATTTGCATGTATTATCTGATCGAGGGGACAATAGAGGTGCAAAAAAACAAGGATGAACCTGTGGTAGAATTATTTGAGTCCAAAAAAGCTCCTTAATTCTATGAGACTACACAAAGTTAGCCAATCCTAGATCACTTTGATCTTCCCTAGGTCTACATGAATTCCTGCATGGTCAATGGCATAGCTTAGGTACTAGATTTACATAGCATAAAATGTATACTTTGTTAATTTGACCAAAAAATTGTGTTGATTCAAGGTGTCTAAGACACACATGACATGTTCCATGTGCTCCTCCCAAGAATTGTTAAAGAAGAGAATGTCATCCAAATAGATGATGATGAAGGAATTTAGGAAAGCCCTAAGCAGATCATCTATAAAATGCATGAAATTTGTTGGTACATTGGTGAGGTTGAAATGCATGACCAACCACTCTTTCATTATTCCCATTTCTTGAATGTTGTCTTTTAGACATCTTCAGGATTGACTAGTACCTAATTGTAACCCAACTTCAAGTCAATTTTGGTGAATTATTTTACACCTCAAAGCTGGTCCAAAAGGTCATCAATGCGTAGTAGTGGATATCAATTATTCACCATGATTTTCTTGAGTGCATGTAAATATGCCATGTCCCATACTTCTTAGGCATGAGGAATATCATAATCCCATAAGGAGAACAGCTAGCCCTGATCTTGCCTTGATCTAGGAACTCTTGTATTTGGTGTCATATTTCATCATTCTCCCAAACTGATATGTGATACATAAGGTTGTTTAGTAGAGGGTATATAGAAAAAATTTGTTGTGGTTATTTACTACATAGTGCATTGGAAGGCTTTCAAGCTCTACAAATACTTCACCATGTTACTTTAGTAACTTGTCAAGTTGTTGCAACGGTGATGTTGATTTCTTAGTACACAATGATAGAGATTGTTTTTTTCTTTTACACATGGGTGTTATGATGAACCATTAGTAACATGAACTTCTATGCATGTGAGATTATTTTATAGCATTTTTTGGTAGAGACCAAAGGGAATTTGGTTGTAGGTGCCAATTCAAAGATGTATAATAGTGAGATATAGTAAGATTCTTAAACGTTTTCCTCTGAACTTTGCCTGATATATAGTGAGATTTGAGCTTAGGCTATGTTGCATTATATATTTGTTAAATGTGTATTCAATTGCCATTAATACTTTCTCATAATGTTCAGGACAAAAATTAGCAATCACTTATTTCTTTTCTACCCTACCCTTCTTTTTACTCTTTTTTACATCATGATCACTTTAGTTTTAGCCACATTATAAATATTCCTTTAGATTAGTCTGTAAGCTTAAAGTAGGAACATAATTCACTAAGTATCAACAAGGATTCACAAAGAATGGGCCAAGATGGCTCCCAACCACCAAAATTATATAAATATTGTGGAACAGTTATCTTACTCCACTGCTATTTCACCATATACAATCAGATTGTCAAAACCTACAACTCATACTCTAAATTTTCTAAATTCTTAAATGAGAAGTATTCTTTAAACACTAAGGGCCCCTGTGGTACATTTAGATCTATTTCAAGCTGAAAAGGAGATAACATCTATTTTTTATAACAAATTAGCAATTGCATTGTCAAATAATCATGTGTTTCACAAGAAGAGCAAGCATATTGATACGAGATTTCATTTCATCAGAGAGTTAGTGAACAATAGAAAAATTCATTTGAAGTTTTGCATATTTGAAGATCAATTAGCAAATATATTCACAAAGACATTAACAAAGGAGAATATTGTTTATCTAAGATAGAATTTGGACATTGTAAACGTTGAAGTAATTTGTGGTAGAAATTAAGGGAAAGTGTTAGAACTGCAGTCTTTAATTTCTCCACATCACATGGAGATCACATGACCATACTTAGATTTTATTTTACTCCATGCAACCAGTTTGCATGAGATTTTATTTTTAGGACAATCAGTTTTATAGTTCACATATGCTTATGCATGACTAAACTTTAGTTTAGAGCTGTTTGTTTTTAGTTACAACAATATATTTTTAGATTCAATATTTCGAGTTTTTGGTTGTTGTAAAGTGATATATGTAAAAGTGTGATCGCTGTTTTAATATATAGAATTAAAAGCAGAATTAAAAAAAAAGTATTATTGCTGTAGCAAATGTTTCCTGCTGTACGTACCTATTTCCTGTTTTTTTCTGTCTCTGCAGTCACAGGTAATACATAATAAGTTTGGCATTGTGTAAGGCCTCATGACCACTGTCCATTCTATTACAGGTAAACACTGAAAACAGTGCAATAGTTGTTTGTTTCCATCATGTTATAACAAAGATAAATAATAAGAGGGTGTTTTTTAGATAGGAAATTAATATTTTTTTGTTTCGTATTGGTATAGAAACTCAGAAAACTGTGGATGTGCCAATTAACAAAGATTACCATGACGGAAAAAATGCTAGATTTAACATCATTCCAAGCAATACTGAAACTGAAAAGCTGTTCTAATTCAATTCTTCGGAGGTATTTTTTTCGTCAAATTAAGTAGCAGTTATTTCTTTTCGGATGGAAATCCCTGAAATAGGTGTTTTATATGCTGTTTTTTTTTTAGAGGGGGGTGGTGGAGGCTGTGTGAAATACTTCTAAGGGTGCAGTTATTTGAATTTTTTTTAAATTCTGGATTTCTTTATTTAAAAGAGTAAAATTGCCATTACTTGTGAAGGATAATGCCAAGGTTGTAGATTTGACTATTAGATTGGATAAGAAAGTCTCTTATGACCAAATCAAGACTCTAATCAAGTATGTTTAAATATAAATTTGCTATCAGAGCTAGTTTTCTTATCTTAAAAGCACAAGAGAAACGGGTTGTTTAACTTGTAATGTTGCAGGGAGAAAGCAGAAGGAAATTTGAAAGGTATTTTTGAGCATAGCGAAGAGGATGTTGTGCGGTCAAAGTTTATTGCGGATAAACTGTATGTAACTGGTTATTTCATTTTTTTCACTTAGAACTAACTATCTTAAGAATTGGCCTTTTCATAAGATGCGATCTTCACTTTATTTTTAGCTTTTGAAAATTTATCAAAGCCTTTGTTATTAATGGTATTTGATTTGTTATGTGATGTGTAGTTGTTTATTTTACTTTTTCAATTAAAATCAAGATAATGATTATTCTCCTCAAAATGAGATGTGACAATGGCTTTATTTTTTTTATTTCTCAAAATTTAGTAAAGTTTTTATTTGTTTTTTCTATTCTGAAATTTTATTAAAGCTTTTATTTATTTATTTTAGCTTTTGAAAATTTAATATTGGTATTTATAATTTTAATTTTTATTAAAATTTGTATTTTCGTGAATTATATTTCTAGTATTTTTGATGTAAAGGTTGTCATAGTTCAAAACGACTATTTTTGTTAAATTGGTATCATGGTATATTTTCATTTTATATTTACATAGATAAAATAAATGAAATGTCAACTGAATTTATAAATTTTTAAAATGAATTATTCTTATATTTAAACAAGGATATTTTTAGTTTGAAATATTAATTTTTTAGACAAGATTCTTTAAAATATATGGATGCAGTTATAAAATGATGTATTTGATCATGCATATGAAGTCTTTCAATATTTTTTTTAATAAAATAATTAGTACATAAATGATGAAGAATATTCTATAATTGAGCTATATTGAAGTTGCGTGTAAAAATCAAAACCGTGAAACTTTCAGGGTCTCCAAAGATAATGTTTTTCAAATGATACTATTTCCCTGTACCAACCTTATATTTGGCTAATTATGTGTTCTAGAACAATGTTTTCCTTAAATCCTTAAGATTATGTCTTTGAATAATTTTTTACTTGTGTTTGCACTATTGCTAGGTCTCCTATTTTTGTAATCTACTTTATACTATTAATATATAATTTTAGCCTTTTTATAAAAGGGATATGATTATATTTACATTGATAGGTGTTTATCTATAAGATTGAGTTATGTATTTTGTATTCGATCAATAGTTTACATTTAGTTTTGGAGGATGAATATGATCCAATTCTCCTACTTTCAATGCTATCACATATTAATGTATGGAAGGATTGAAAGTTTATAAATCAAATCAATGACATTAGCACATATTCTATTTATAGCAAATTTGCTTTACAATTATTTATGTTCTTGGATTAGATGTTATTAAAAAAGTTTTTTACATTTTCATGAGCACATAAGGATGTAAAAATTTATTTGATATGTAATTAACCCAAATAAATGGTGTCATTAATTTCATATCTATCTAATATAAAAAAATGTTTATATATAAAATCATAATCTACAGAGTAAGTTTGATATCTTATTGAGATCATCTAAAAATTATATTTTAAATTAGATAAGCCTCTTTTGTAAAATAATATTTTATTATTCTATAAAATGGAAAGGGTGTGTGTATATATATTTTTAATATTTTATTTTATAAAAAAAAATTATTTTTTTCCCTTTGTTTTGTTATCTCTAATTAAAAAAATTGTTGGAATACATAGAATTAAAAAAAAATCATTTGGTTGAGATGGTTGCCTTGATTATGTCCTTGATCATATTATGAAAGGTATGTGTTCATTGCCACTATAATTACATAATTTTTGAATCTCATGAAAAAAGGGGAAGTCTAAAACTAGATGCATTGATATACTAGTTGAATAGTATGGAGAATCTTTTTGAATGGAAGAATATGATAAAGAAAAGAAGATATAATTTTCATGGACCAAATTGAGGGGTAATATTATGGTATGGTGGGATCATTTAAAAGAGGAAATAAAAAGGAACACTAAGCAAAAGATCAAAACATAGAGTAAGATGGAGAAGAAGCTAAGAGAAAAGCTCCTTCCTGTGGATTATGCACAAACCCTCTATAGAAGATTTTGAAATCTAAAGTAAATAAATTACAGTGTACAAGATTATATAAATGAATTTTATAAGATATTTATTCAAGTGAAGAATGAAGAAAGAAAGGAGAAAATAGCTACAAGATATGTAAATGGTTTGATGTTTTCTACTCAAAATGACTTAAGCATGGAGAGAATTAATAGAATTGAAGATGCCTATAAATTAGATTTGAAAGCTGAAGAGAAGACAATTAAATTGGTTTGTTAGAGACCTCTTATGTTTAAGAGAGAGAATCATCTCAATATGGGGATAAGGTGGTTTTACTCCTAGAATAGAATAATCATCCATGGGATGAAAAGACAAAAAGATGACAAACAAAGGTTTTTAATTAACAAATAGGAAGATGATTTTAGAGAGGTATAAAATATGATGCTAGAGATCATGAAGACATTATATTTTTCTAAATATGTGGTGAAGAATGGAATAAAGCATTTGAGGCTTCAAATTATCAAGCATAAGATAGGACAAAAAATGAGCAATCAAGAGTAAATTTAGTTGAGGACGATAGCAAAAAATAGAATTTAGAATTTTTAATGCATGTAGGAGAGAATCTTATGATGAGAAGACCAAAGATTTTTTTGAAGAAAAAACAAGTGTGGGATAAAGTTATCGATGATTCATGGCTTCATATAAATATTTTTTAAACAAGTTGTAAGTTAAGAAGAAATATAGGTAAGGTTATTGTTGATGGTGAAAGGTATATCTAATTAATAAACTTATAGTTTGATCCTTATAGAAAATGACTATTTTAACAAGTAGGAGACTAAATTAGTAAGAAAGGGTTTTTTAGACTTGGTGTAGGTACCAATTACAAAGCAAGTTAGGGATAATGTTCTTGAGGTAAATTGTCCAAGTAATTTCAATCTTTCTCTAGTGTTTAATTAGATGCAGTAGGTGGCATTTGAAAAAGAAAGAAAAAATCACATAAGTCAGTTGTAATAAGTATTTGATACAATGGCAGAGATTATAATAAGAAGATAACACTTAGATTTTAGAATTAGAATTGAAGAAGCTAGAAAAGAATAAATAATATATTTTGTGGAAGACAACTTTTAATTTAGGAATCTATTTGAATCATATATAAATATTATTTTATATAATTTTATTCTGTATGTTTTGAAATTTCTTTGCTCTTTGACACATCAGAAATTTTTAAGAATTGTGAATATATGAATAGATTAAATTTATGTAAACTTTAATTATAAATAAAAATATAATAATTTTAAATATTATTTCCTATAAAATAACAGCATACACTCAAAAAATTTATTCCATAAAACCACTTTTGCTATATATATTCCCAAATTCTCTCTACACTATCCCCTAAAATTTTTTAGGAGTCCCCCTCCCATGAAACCACTTCCTAATTATTTGTTATCAAATTTGGAGGGACCTATTAACCTAACAAAGGAAATTGGAAATCACTATTGAGCATTCACCCTCACATTCAAATAATTTAAAGAGTATTCATATGCAAGTGAATTTCAAATGGGATTCTTCGGAAGAAGCCGAATATTTTGTTGCCTTCCATCCTCTTGTTTTGTGTAATACAGTTTATAAAATGGTCTCTAATGTTACGGCGAACAGACTAAAAAATTGTCTTTTTCAACATTGTTTGTGTTTGTAATGAAAGACAGACTTTGGATGTCATCCTGATTGCTCACGAAACCAATCAATTCTTTTCATGATAAAAAGAAAGCAAATGTTCAAATTACTCATATTCTTTGTCTATTTCACGTTTACAAGGAAATAATCTAACTGCATATTTCTGCAACTACATATTTGATTTAAAGAGAGAGAAAATTTAAAAAACTATAGTTATACCTCATCCTCCTTCAAGTTAAAAACACTTTTAATGGTTTTGGATTGGATCCTTGCTGCTGTTGGGAAACGTTACAATCATATTATATTTTAATAGCTTTTTCTTCTGAGATCACAGATTCCATTAACGCCATTCAGTTTGCAAACACATTATTGAGTGCAGCATCGACAATTAAATGCAAATAATCACTGCAGTAGAATTCGCAGACCAGTGATACTACATTGAAATCATCAACGCTGCACTCAATGGTGAATTTGTGAATCCGAACTTGTTGGAATCGTTTAGTGAGACGAAAGCATTGAGGAGGCGTTGGACATTTATAAGTAGAAGTAAACATTTTAAATTGTCAACATGTGCAGTACAAGAGAAAAGTCGTGTATTCTAGTACTGACTAGTATGTGTAGTACATTGATCCTGTTTATTGTAGTACTGACTAGTATGTGGAGTACAATTTTTACCTTCCAATTACATGGGGTACGCTTTGATTTTGTATTTTGAAAGAGGTGCACATGGTTTTCCTTTCGCTCCACTCAAAATGTTGCTAGATTATGTATGTATGTATGTTCTCAGTTATATAGATATTTATGAGATTTATAATTAGGTAGATGATATTGCAAGATATTATTTTCAATAATGAAATTACAACCTTTTTGATTTTAAACATAAATTAAATTTTATTTGTATGAAAAAAATATATTATTTTTAAGAAATTCATTAAATAGAGATAATATATATTACTGGTAATTGTATGGAGTTGCAATGTAAACACTGATAAAGCATAAAAATTAGAATTAAAGTAAAGACAGAGGTGAATGCAAGATAGACGGTAGATAATATATATCTTTTTTTCTCTTTTTTAATGTGGACCTACACGAGATCATACATTTTTGAAAATTATTAGAAAGAGAAAAGAGGTGAAATACAAATGTTTTGTAAGAAGTTTACTCTTTAGAATGATGTAAAATTTTGTCCTTGACATTCAATATTACCAATATCAATTTTAGATTTTTCATAATGTTAAGTCTTATGACTTACGTATTATCTGAGCCCATGACATTTTCAATGGAATTTGTTTAAAAAAGAATTGAATTATAGGATGACATAGTACAAATTCAGGGGATCTATTTGAGACGTGAATAAATTTTAATCTTCAACATGTAATTCAAAATTTTGAATATCAAACAAGAGATTTGATGAAGTTTCTTGACTTCAAGAAGACCCTTTTTAAGGGAGCATCATCCATGAAGCAACAATGTCAAAGGTTTGTTAAAGGTTTCAACCATATGATTTTATAACCTATATTGGAATGCCCTTTATTGGAGGGGACCAAAGTAACCAAGGACAACAATAGATTGGCAGGATCGTGCATAAGAATTGAATAATACATGCCAAGAAATATGACTATATGAAATGCATTTCATCTATCATGTTGTATCAAATATGTTGTAAAAATAATTTCGTGGTGATTTGTAAAATTTATTTTAAAAAATGTCTCAACAATTGCTAATATGCATTGTAGGAAAATAAGGTATTCAATTAGATAATATAGAAAGGAACACATGGGAAGTAAAAACCCAAGGAACGGAGAGGGTTATGATGAGGATGTTGGTGCTTATTCATCATTTATTCAATTGTGCTTTGGGATTTTATTGTACAAGGAAATAAATCATTTACTTCAATTAAAAATGAGGGTTGTGGGGCATATTGAAAGTGTAGACTGTCATATAGAATGCAAGTGAACTATTTGACATAATGCATCAATGAAATTTAGTGGAATTTGAAATCATACATCATGTATATAGTTTTTTTGACAAAATGCGTGACTGAAATTTATAGGAAATCTGAGATCATACAAAATCCATGTTAACTATTTGTCAAATCTAAAAATTGTCTAGAAAAAAATTATGATTGTTTTTTTCAAATGATACTATCAAATTGTTAGATCTAATGAAACACTGTCAGACATACACTAACCACAATAAAATATAATTATTCAAAAACAAGTGCTTAGATTTATTTTAAGATATTTTGACTTTGATTACAAGTAACCTAAAATTTATTAGGAAAACTAATTTAGATCAATAATCCATACCACACAAGTAAAATAAAGTAACGTAATTTCATAAATAATATATATTATAAATTAATTTTATATGTCTACAATATATCATGAAAGCATATTCTTTTATACCATTTTTAAAAATAAAAATAATTTTATCTATTTTACTTAATATACATTTCTTACTATTTTTAATCTTATTTATTTCCATGTGTAATTTATTTTTATAAACAAATATTTTAATTTTAAATAAAATAATTTAAAAATTTAATTAATTAAAAAAAAAACAAAAAACGATGATTACATCTTTTAAACTCTTTTAGAGCATGGAAATAAAATTTAAACCTAAATTTATTTTTTGCCGTGCTAAGCACAACATTGGCTTAATATCGTCCCATACGTGTTTTCATACAATGCCAATATTACATGGTTTAACAGAAATGTGAAGTTCGTTACATGGCACTCGCTCTTAATTACATAAAACCCTCCACGGAATAAAACGATGTGCTAATGGCGGACACAAAAATTGATTGGAAAATATATTCATCATCTCACATTATTATAAAATATAAACTAATTATATTGTATATATTTATATAAACATGTTATGAAATGTCTTCACCCCATTGGGGTTATCGGGTCAACGGTGCTAGAAAGTCAAACTATTTATTTTTTAAAATTCCATCCATTATTATGTCGCAAGAAGATGTATAATAATAATTTTAAATAAGATAAAAACTTTAATTTTTAATATTAATATGAAAATTGTAATTTGCTTATAAAAAATAGAATTTCAAATATAAAACAAACTTTTTTTTTGTATATTAAAGGTAAATATTTTTGAGTCGAAGTTATGAATAAAAAATGAGAGTGTTAACATGGCTCATACCCTGATATAATGGAGAATAAAAGATGTTACAATGAATACTCTCAAGAAATGTCTCTACCAATGGTAAACGTGAAACAATTAGAGGAAACTACAAATATCCAACAAAATACAACTCCAAGTAATTTTGACAGTGTCCCACAACCCTGAAGCTTATATAGTAGGGCATGCAAGACCATACAACGAAACAACAACTAATAGTAGTTTTGATAATGTCCCAGCAACCTGTAACACATCTAACAGGGCATTCCATCCCACACAACAAAATAACCTCTGAACTACAACAAGAAAACATATGAAACACAACACCAATGAGGGGTTTGAATGGATCTCTAAACCAGGGTTAGGACAAAGGAATATAAATAAATACTTCTAAGTAAAACCTCAAAAAGGTGAAATATTGAGTTTTACATAAGGATTTTTTTAACTATCCCCAATAATAGAACCCAACCAAAATTCTGAAATAAACATGTAGTTATCTCTCCCAAAACATGAAGATATGCCCTGCAACCATCAAAAGACTTAGCCCAAAAATGAAACTGACTCTTAAGGTCCTTAAGAATAATGCACCTACATAGAAGATGATATTCAACACTTCAAGATTCTCTAGAAACATCATTTTCCATTAATGAAGCCCATTGAAGCTTCTTTCAAAGGCCCTCCACACTAAGTAGAGCCTTCCGAAGGATACCCAAACATCTAAGATGGTTCCACCATTTGAGATGGTACCCCCAAATGACCTCCTCTTTCCTTGAGTCAACAAAAAAAAAAAGGACAAGACCACCATCAGTATATAGGTCATATCCCATGGTAGCAATACAACATCCCTCAACAAAGTCACAAATCTGGGCCAAATAGCCAACAAAGTCGTAAATAATCCATTATCATAGAAAGGTCATCATAAAACAATAATCTCCCACAAGGGTAGCACCAGAGAGCGGATCCTCTAAATGAAACATGATCTCACTCCCCATTCCTTCAGTGGAGAAACACCAACCCAACCCAGACCATATGATTATGGATCTGGGTCGTCCTCCTTACTAGTTTCCTCCTATTGACCGGAAGGTGCCTACCCACCCACTGATTTGAATCCTCTACCTTCACTCTGCTCTGTCGTAGCTTGCATTTAAAGTCCCCATTCAAGTATGAAACAAACATGAGTTAGATCATTCTTGGAGTTTTTCGCACGCAAATAATATAAATGCAGTCTAACAAAAATAAAGTTCAAAAAAAAAATTGGAAAAGATATTTTATGATTAATTTATGAATAAATAACATTTTACGATAATAATATGGTAAGCGTAAATTAGATTTTTTCATTGATCATTGTTTGATAAAATGATTTTAAACTAAGAACAAAGCTCTAAGAGGTATCTATTCTACCAAATTTAATTGGGATATGATCACAACCTCATCCCTTATATTATGACAAGTTTTATTAGTATGTAAACCAAACATCGTTACCAATTAAAAAATAAATTAAATTTTAATCTTGACTTTTTTCATTTTTTAAGTTTGTCAGAGGGTGATGAGTCTCGCATAAACGCTCCACAAACATTCAAAGTGTATGACATAGGTTTTAAGGCTTCTATCAAAAGCATTGATAGAAAACGTCTACGCTTTGTCGTTCATTGGATAGCAATTTTTATTAAGATGGCTTTTAAAAACTCAAGATAAGCATACATTTCTTGGTCGATTAAAAGAGAGATCGCGGCTAAGTTAAAACATTTGTCTCCTGTTCATTTGTTTTTAATAACAACATTGTTTTATTTATTATAGATTTGTATATTTTCAAAGGCCCTAACCTTTCTTATGCATGCTGAAAGCAGGAAGTCAAATACCAGCTGTTTCATAAACAGTAAGCCAAATTTATGGAAAAAAGTTAAAAACGACGATTGGATTTAAGAATTATTTATCGTCACAGTTTATTTTGAGAATTAAAATTTTACTTATTCCTTCTTTCTAATTCTCTTAAATTTTTTCTCCAAATGATGGTATTTCTTTTTGTTTTTCCACTCCTTGCTGAATTTTATATTCTTCTCACTTTCTTCATCTATGTCATTTTATCTCGTCTTTGAATTTATCTTTGATATGTAATAATTATGGTATATTTTTTCACTCTCTTTTGTGGTTAATCATTAATTTTTATTTGAGCATAGTCTCTTCTTCTTGCTGCATGAAAATTTCATCTTCATTTCTTTCACCATATTCTTTCATTCAAAAAGATTTTTCGTACTATTCAACTAGTCTATGAACACCTCAAGTTTTGGTTTGCCTCCATATTTTGAAAATTAAAATTTTATTTATTCCTTATTTTTTTCCAGTTCCCTAACAAATTATTCTTCAAATGATGGTGATTCCTTTTTGTTCTTCCACCTCTCGCTGAATCTCTACTTTTTCCTCTCTTTTTTCATCTATGTCATCTTGTCTTCGCCTTTATCTTTGATATGCAATAATTATGATAAGCTCTTTCACTCTCTTTTGTAGTTCTTACATATTAATTTTCATATGAACATACTCTCCTCTTCTTGCCATATGAAAATTTCATTTTCTTTTCCTTTGCCATATGCTTCCATTCAAAACAATTATCCATATTATTCAACTAGTCTATCAACACCTCTAGTTTTGGATTGCCCCATATTTTGAAAATTAAACTTTTATTTACTCTTTTTTATACTTTCCTGGGTCTACCATCAAGAATATATTTGTAGCACCAATATATGGAGTGAATATGGTCATCTACATCATAGATTTACAAGCAGTAGCACTGTACCAATAAGGATTGACCAATTAATTAAAATACATACCAGATAGGGTGCAACATAAGCCAGTTTGTAATGACCAGTGACTACTATGCAAAACACTGAAAACTATGGATGCTATTTTGTATAATGTTTAGGCAATCCACAAGAAAATCCGTTCACAAGACACTATTGATTGTTAATGCGACTTTAGTGAATGTACTCTAAAAAAACATAGAAGTATCACATTCGTGTCTAGGTTTCCACAAACATTTATAATTATAACCATCATTATATGTATACACATGTGGTTTAAAAAATATCATTTCGATAAATGATTATTTATAAATATCATTTAAATAAATAATTAAAATATATAAATATAATTTTTACTAAAGTTAATATCTAATTTATTTATATTATTATATATATTTATTAATAGATTGAAGAAAATTAAAAAAAATAATTATGAAAATTATATCATAACACTTAAATTCGCAACACATTAAAGAATATCATAAATCTATATTTTTCAATATCATATTTTTAATACTTATTTTATCATATCATTAAATTAAAATATGCCTATTTTATGTATCAAATTTTAATGATATTTTTATATCAAATTTTCTTTACATTATTCATAGAATTATTTCATATATATTTTCACATGTTAATTTATAAAAATTAAAACTAAAAATCATCAAAATGAATTATTTATTTAGATTGAAAATAATAAATATGAAGTATTGTAAGAAAAAAATTTGAATTTATCATTTAATTTAATTTAATTATTTTTTTTACAAAATTTAAATTTAATTGAAAATTAGTTAAAAATAATCAACTTAATGAAACTGAAAACTTCCAAGAAAATAAAAATACTAATAGGTCAAGATTTGAAACAATATTTGAATTGATTCATATTGAATGAATTGAAATAATTAGAAACCCAAACCATGCTTAAATAAGCCTCAACTCGAAATTAGAGTTGACATGCAAAAATTTAAAAAAAAAATTCTAGTTTTAGTAGCTGCGATTTTTATTAAGATTTGTATGTAAGCGCGTGTAGCTCTAAAAATATCCCAAAATAATATAAACATTAAAATTAGCTTATTGGATGAATTTCAACTAAATTTCACATCTGATCATACAAATATACATTTTCTAAAAATAAAAAATTCTCCCAAAAATTAATAAACCATAATTTTAGACTCTCAAATGGTCACTTTTGGCCTCTAAAAAGTATTTAAAATACCTCTAAGTGAAAATCACTAATAAGAGAAGCAACGAACTACTCCACATGGTCATTTTGGCATGTGAAATAGCTCAAACGGAGCTACAAATCAAAAGTTATGACCTCCAAAAGTTGGCCTATTTTTCCTACATTATTCCCTCTAGTTGAAAACAACTCAGCTCCTGTGAGTTGTCCTGATTATACTGAAGCCATTTTTATTTTTCAATATTCTTTAGCCCCCATTCTGTAAGCCAAGTGTTGTCTTCTTTTTTCAATCCTTTTGACTGGACCAAATACCTGTTATAATTCTCTTACCTTGTGCTCACTGTCTTCATATCCAAAATATGCATTATCTTTTCCTTCTTCTTTGAAACATGTTGCTACCAATTTACTTCTTCATCTTCATCACCCTCACCATAATCTTCATGGAATTCATATAAATCTAAAACATTAAATACTAGAGAGATATCAAAATTATGTGGTAAACTCACCTCATAAGGATTGTCATTGATTTTCTTTAAAATTCTACATGGACTAATTTTCTTATACTTCAATTTATTGTATATGTCTTTTAGAAATATTTATTTTTTCAAGTAAACCATTACCAACTCTCCTTCTTCAAATACCTTGGATCTTATTTTGACATTTGTTAATGATTTATATTTATCATTACTTTCCTAAAGCTTTCTTCTTACTCCTTGTATATGTTGCATATGCTCTATAAATGCTTCTACATCATCACTAATTTGATATACAATTGGAAATTATATCAAATCTAAAATACCCATAAAATTTATTACATAAATAATTTAAAATAGTGATTTTTCTATTGATATATTCACTGAACAATTATATGTAAACTTAGCTTATGGTAAAACCAAGTCTCATTACTTGTGCTTCTCTCTCACTATGCATCTCAATAAATTTTCTAAGATCCTATTCATAACTTATGTCTTTTCATCTATTTGTGGGTGATATGCACTGTTTAATCGTAGCTTAGTACCCATCTTATTCCATAAAGTCCTCCAAAATGACTTAGAAATTTTATGTTCCTATCTAAATTAATAGTTTTTGGAACACCATGAAATCTCATAATATACTTAAAAAATAATTATATAACTCTAGTAGCATCATTGATTTTGTTACATGCAATGAAATGAATTATTTTAAAAAATTTATGTACAACAAAAAAATTGAATCATTATCTCTTTGTGTGTTTGGTAATCCCGACATAAAATCTATACTCAAATCAATCCATGACCCTCTTAGAATTAGTATTGACATGTATAGTCCATTATTTTGTGCATATACTTTAACCACCCAACATATCCTGCATGTATAAATATACCGTGTCACATCTCTCTTCATCTTTGGCCAAAAATGCTTTTCCTTCAACAAAGTTATTGTCTTCATCTTACTAAAATATTTAGTCAAACCACCACTATGTAATTATTTTATTTTATTGTTTCATAGACACCCAACTGAAATTCATAATTATTTCTTTTTGAATAGATAACCTTTTCATATAAGATACTCATAATGAGTAGTATATGTTTCATCTATTAATGTATTGTTGCACTGCTCAACGACCTTGCCAAAATATAGATCAATATCATATAATTATTTAATAGCTTCAAATATAAATATTTCACTCACCATATTAGTTAATAATGCTACTCTTTTGATTAATGTATCAACTACCTAATTCTATTTTTTTATTTATGTTTCAATATAAAAGTATATCCTTGCAAGAAAGATACCCACTTTGCATGCCTACTATTCAACTTCTTTTTTATATTCACATACTTCAAAGCCTCATTATCTATAAATAAAATAAAATCTTTAGGCACCAAGTAATGTCTCCAATGTCTTAACTCTTATACAATTACATAAAGTTTAACATTATAAGTAAAACACTTTGTTATTACCTCATTCAATTTATCACTAAAATATGCTATTGGCTTTCCTTCTTGACTCAGTGCAACACCAATTCTCACAAATGAAGCATTACAATCAACCTCAAATATTTTGTTAAAATCTTGTAATGCTAAAATTGGTCTTTTTGTATTATTATTCAAAAATTCAAAGCTTTTTGTAGCTATTCTAGTCCATGTAAATTCCTTTCTTCTCATGCAATCTGTTATTGGTGCCATAATACTACTAATTTTTTTAATAAATTTTTGTTAAAAGTTATTAAACCATGAAAACTTCTTATCTATGTAATACTTTTTGGAATAGGCCACTCGACAATAGCCTTTATATTTTATTTATCCATTCTCACACCATCTACTAAAACTACAAATCTCAAAAATATCAAACTATTTTGCATGACCCTGCACTTCTTCAAATTTTCATAAAACTTCTTTTTTCTTAACAAATCTAGTACCATTCTCAAATATTGTAATTTTTCTTGTTTAGTCTTACTGAATGTAAAAATATCATCAAAATAAATTATCACAAACTTACCAATATATTTTTGTAGCACTGTATTCATCATCCTCATAAATATACTAGGTGTATTAGATAATCTGAAGGGCATAACCATCAACTGATATAATCCATCCCTAGTATTGAATGCAATTTTCTACACATTTTCTTCATGAATTTGAATCTGATAATAACCACTCTTTATATCAATTTTGGTAAAATATTTTGCTCCTACAAGCATATCCATCATATCATCTAAATGAAGTATAGGAAATCTATACTTGACTGTAATTTTATTAATTGCTTTACTATCCACACACATTCTCCATCGTCCATCTTTATTTAGAGTTCATAACACTGGTGTTGCACATGGACTCATACTCTCCCTTATTATCTTTTTTATTAACAATTTAGTAACATGTTTATTTAATTATGCATGTTCTACTAGACTCATTACATAAGCTACTTAATTGGGTAAATTTGATCCTAGAATAAAATCAATTTGATGCTAAATATATTTTTTTGGTTATAAACCATCTGGTAACTCATCAAACATAACATCTGCATATTCTTTCAATAGTCTTGTTGCTTCTATTAGTATTTGAATTATTTTGACATCTTCATTCTTTGCTACTAATATATAACAAGTTGTCACCTTCATATTTTGGATAAATTATTTATTAGAGAGCATATATTTTGTTTTTTCTTCCTCTTTAAGAGGTAAAAAAACTACCTTTGTCCCACCTTTTTAAAAATTATATGTGTTCTTTTCTCCATCATGAATTACTTTTCTATTAAATTTTTATGGTCTTCCCAATAACACATGGCATGCATCCATCGAAATAACATCACACCATATTTCATCATAATAAGTTTTTCCTATAGAAAACTTTGTTGAGCATCTTTTATCTATTGTAACCTAGTTCTCTTTATTAAACTATGAAATTCGATAAATATTAGGATGCTTTTCACATTGTAAATGTAGTTTCTCTATCATTTCTTTAGAAATCATATTTTTACAACTACCACAATCTATAATTACTTTGCATACCTTTCCACGTGAAGCATATCTTGTTCAAAAAAATATTTGATTGCATCCACACATCACCACCCTTATTTATTCTTCACTTGTTCCTTACTTGGAGTGATCATTATTATTCTCAAGATAAGATTCTCTCTAACATCTATTGGTACATTTTTAATATTTTAGTCTTCTATCTCAGCCTCAACTAAATTCACTCTTGGGCGATCCTCTTGCCTCCTTTCTTGATCTTAATAATATAGATACTCAAATTCCCTCTACCCTTCTTCTTCACATCTATAAAAAACATAAGATCTATGTTAAAATAAGAACCATTCTCTAGCACCACCATAACCTCATCCTCCCTGAAGCCCTATTCCTCTTTGTTGGTATTGAAACCCTTGCTTATTTTCATTTTGTCTTTCTAAACCACGTGATGATTCACCTCTATTAGTATTAGACCCATCTCTACTGATATTAAATACAACTCATCCCCTTATTGAATGGATCCACCTATTTTTTAGACTAAGAGACGTTCTGAATTTCTATCTATTTTATTTTTCTTATACCTTCAGAGATAATTGATAAGCCTCGTACATGCTAAGTATTTTATGTATACTTAATTCATCTTAAATAGTAAATTTTCAAACCATTTACATATTTTGTAGCCATTTGATCTTTCGTTTCATCATGTTCCACTTGTATGGAAAGCTTATAAACCTTATCTATATAGTCTTGTATACTATGATCTTTTTAACTCAAATTCAAAAATCTTTTTTATAGAGTTTGTGCATAATCCGTAGGAAGAAATTTCTTCCTCAGCATTTTCTCTATTTTTTTCATAAATTAATCTTTTCTTTACCTTTTATCTATCTTTCTTTCTGTAAGGTGATCCCACCTAATAATTTCATGACCATTCATTTTTTGTGCATACAACCTTTACCTTCTTGTCTTCTCTCATAGTCTTCCACTCAAATAAATTTTTTTATGCTATTCATCCAATCTATCAACTCTTCTAGTTTTAAACTACCTCCATAATATGAAACATCAACCTTGATTCCTTTATTTATTATTTCTAGATACTAAACCATTCTCTCTTCTATTAATTGTGGTTGATCTTATTATTCCTCTTCTTTCTAAATTTCTTAATCATGATAGGTGTCTTCTTCAGCTTCATCACCAACTTATCTTCTTCTCTGATTGGTTATAGCCTCTATTAATTATTGCACTTGACTTTGCATCTCTTGTATAGTCTGGTTCATCTACGTAATACCTTCTCATCATTTCTCTATTTTTTATTGCTACAATAATCAACCTTGCTATGATACTAGATAATAAAATTGAAAACTATAAAGATAATAAAATTATCTATAGGCCAAAATTTAAAACAATCTTTGAATTGATTAATATTGAATGAATTGAAATAATTACAAACCCAAATAATTCTTAAATAATCCTTAACTCAAAATTAAAGTTGACATGCAAAAATTATTAAAAAAATTAAAATCTAAAAAAAATTATTTTTAACAGTTGTTATTTTTAGTAAGTTTCACATGCAAGTGTGTGCAGCTCTAAAAATATCTCAAAATACTCTAAACACTAAAATTAATCTATTATATTAATTTAAATTTAAGTTCATGTCTGGTCATAAAAATATACAATTTCTAGAAATAGAAAACTCTCAAAAATATAATAAAATATAATTTTGGACCCTTAGATGGTCACGTTTGGTCTCTGAAAAAATATGTAAAACACCTCTAAGAAAAAATTATAGCTTAAAGTAGTAATGAAATTTTTAAGATAGTCATTTTGACGTTTTGAAGAGTTCAAACAAAGCTACGGGTCAAAATTTATGGCCTCCAGAAGTTGGCCTATTTTTTTCCATCACGATTCATTTAATTATTAATAATTTTTTAATTCCTTTAGCAAAGAGCACATATATTACATTAAGGTTTATTAAAAAGTAAATATATTGATATTTATACATAGAATAAGTTGAAATAAATTAAGAAAATAATCAGTAACTCGTCTCAAATTTATTTAGTTTTTTTACCAAATTATATTTTAAATGTTTCTCAAAAACATTATATTTATATTTACATAAATATAACCTAGAACTACTCAAGGGTTTAAAAATGAATATTTAAAATATCTCAATAAATATCACAAACTATTCTTCTTAGTATTCTTATAAACATAAAAAATAATCATAAATAAATTTACACATACACACATCACCACCTTGTCTTCTTCTTTGAATGGTGATAACCTCTATTAATTATTGTACTTGCCTTTGAAACTCTTGTATATTTCGGTTAATCTACGCAATACCTCTTCATATTCTCTCCATTTTTTACTCCTCTAATATTCAATCTTGCTATGATATTAGATAATGAAACTGAAAACTATCACGGCAATAAAATTACCAATAGGCTAAGATCTGAAACAATTTCTGAATTGATTTGTATTGAATGAATTGAAATAATTACAAACTCAAATCATTTTTAAATAAGCCTCAACTCAAGATTATAATTGACATGCAAAAATACGAAAAAAATTAAAATTTAAAAAAAAAAATCTATTTTTAGCATTTGCTATTTTTAGTAAATTTTGCATGCAAGCATGTGCAGCTCTAAAAATATCTCAAAATATTCTAAACAATAAAAATATCCTATTAGATAAATTTAAAATCAAGTTCACATTTGGTCATAAAAATATACAATTTCTAAAAATAGAAACTCCTAAAAAAATAATAAACTATAATTTCAGACTCTCAGATGGTCACGTTTGGCATCTAAAAAATATATAAAACACTTCTAAGAAAAAATCATGACTGAGAACAATAATGAATTTTTTGAGATTGTTGTTTTGGTGTGTGAAAGATCTCAAATGAAGCTATGGGTCAAAAGTTATAACCTTCGAAAGTTAACAAGTAAATATCAAATTATAGACCTTATCTCTCAATTATTTTCCTTCTAAGGTTAATCTATCTTCATTATGTTAGTCTTACAGGTTATACAGTTC
Organism: Torreya grandis; assembly: GCA_037957365.1. Lineage (NCBI taxonomy): Eukaryota > Viridiplantae > Streptophyta > Pinopsida > Cupressales > Taxaceae > Torreya > Torreya grandis. Next base: position 1,716,015 of record JARHVA010004039.1, read on the forward strand.
TATGAGACCTAATAGCTTCTTGAAATTTTTTAATAGATTATAAGGATTATCTAACCTTTATAAAACCTTTAGAGGAAGGTAAAAAACATTCTCTCAATTCACCAATAGTATAATAGAGTTCATGCAAACCTTCAAACGTAGTTATAATGGATTGTGTATGACTCTATCATATCATGTCTGAGTGAAAATCTATCATCTAGATAGGTAAATGACACATGTTTCCATGACCCTGACATCCAAGTCCACCTAAAAATACATTTTCACTACTATTCAGGAGGACAAAAACACTGACAATAAATGTTGTCAAAGTTTGAGTTGTTCATGAACTCCATTTTTGGTGCTTATTTGTTATAAACTGGTACTACCAACACATCTAGATGGGTAGATCAGATCGAGGACCATGTTCATGACCTCTTATCATAATTGATTTACAAACCTACCAACCATTCTAACCTCAAGAATGCACTTCCCAATATAAGAGAAATGCATAATTTTAGCATAACTTTAGACATGCATAGAATATAAATTATAATTTATTTTGATGAACTTCAAGATCTCTCCATTGTGTCTGTAAAAAATCTACTTGCATCCAAGATCACTTTGGCCAAATGTTCTATATAAATTCCTATAATAAGTCTAGTAACAGGTCCTAAAATATAGCTTTTGGCATTGAAGAGATAACTTCTCGATCTCTAAGAGGCATTTTAACCTCCAAGACCACTAGATGAAAATATATCACTTAGAACATGTTTAAAAAGGTGAATTACATGTGTTTTCATGAACCTAACACCCAAGTCTACCCAAAAATATTTATTCACTATGGTTCAGTAGGGCAAAACCACTAATAACAAATGTTGTCAAAGTTTGAGTTATTATTCAAAAAATCCACTTCTAGTGATTATTCACTACAAAATTACATTAATAACATGTCTATATGGGAGGATAACATCTAGGACCACATTTTTGGTCTCCCATCATGCCTGGTCAATAAACTGACCACCCATTTTAGCCTAAAGAATGCCCTTTCCAATATAAGAAAACTGTAGAATTTTAGGCTAACTTTAGACATGCATATAATAGAGACTATAAGTCATTTTTATGAACTATAAGATATCACCTATACATTTTTAAAAACTTTTTTTGTTCATTGAATCAATTTATCCAAACATTCAAGATCTATTCATGACATAAGTTGTAGTAAGGGGTCTTAAAATGTAACATTTTGGTAGTGAAGAGACAACGTCTTAGGCTCCAACATGTATTGTTACCTTAGGCACCCCAAAGTGAAAATCTATCGCTTTTGATCACAATTTGATAGGCGAATTACATGTGTTTCCATGACCTTGACATCCAAGTCAACCAAGAAATAAATTTTCCCTACTTTTTAGGAGGGTGGAAACACTAACAATAAATGTTGTCAAAATTTGAGCTATTATTCGATAATTTCATTTTTTATTATTCTTAACTAAAAATTTACACTAAAAACATGTATAAATGGGTGGATAACATCTAGAACCATGTTTTTGGCCTCCCATCATGCCAAATAGACAAACCCACCACCCATTCTGATGTGGATTATAGAGTACTCATACTAGAGCATTCCAATATTGATAGAGCTTAAGCATTATCAAGACACAAATGGAGATCCTATCTTGAGCTTCCTCTCAAGCCAGAAGACCTATCAAATAAAAAATTGTCAAAACCTACTAGGATGACCTACAACATGGGTTATCTATTTTATTATGGGTAAAGGGTGGGTTTTTTTAAAACTAGGTACCCTTACCCTATAAATAGAACACATATCCAAGGCTTAACAACTAAATATTACAATATTCTTGGAAATAAAATAACATGAAGAAGAAGAAAAAAATTTGCAAAAAATAGATAAAACAACTGTCAATGACCCACCCAGAACACCTTTTGAGATCCAAGGGTTAAAGACAAAGAAATCATCCTCATTTACCATTATAATAGTTTCTCAAAATATATCTACTACTTAAACTATTTATTTTAAGTCTACTTCATTCTAGTCATTCAAGCCATGCCTCAACCTTCCATGAGGTTTTTGTAGGGCCCTATTGAATAGAGTAACTTGTTGGAAGGTTGGAGCTCCTCTTTTCTATTTTTCTTCTTTTTCTAAACTTTAATCCATCCTCTATTAACCTTAATATTTATGAGAGCTACAACATCCTCTATTAACTTTAATACGTCCAAACAAAGTGAATGCAAATATTTATGAGAGCTACAACATATAGGTTCTAATAGAGCCATTTAGATCACTCAAAATCGCGCTACATAAAAATACTCTAAAAACATAAATTTATCTTAAAATGCACATGACTCTCATTGTAATGGACAATGGATAATGGCTCTGATACCAAATGATAAGTCTGGTTTAGTTCTACATAGATAAATATGAAAAGATCAGAGATGAACACAGGGAATTTTTAAACACACTATATTATTTCACTATGTTTAATAAATCATTTGGGGACACATTAAAAATATATAGGATGTCTAATTTATATAATAAGGGATTTTCAAATCCCTACAAACTCTCAACCACTTACTTGTATAACAATAATATATTACAAACTCTCTTTATAATATATATCTAATAAAAAATGCTATATGTGACAATATAATATTTTATTATTTTATTTATATGGTTACACACTAACCAATTACTATTTACCTCTCAATAAATATCAAAACTTACATGATGTAAAAGCTAATTCCTAATACTTTCCACCCATTCAACTATGTTCTATTGTCTTATGTCATGAGGGCCATTCATAAGATGGGTGTCTTGGTGTTAGATTCTTTTTGTTTGATTCAAAGACATAGTTGAGATTTGTAGTAATGGGCGTGCTTTGATTTTGCTGTATAGTGAATATATTTTTTAAAATTTTTATTACATTAGAAATTTTATTTTTGTAAATTTAGACATGAAAATTATAAGGCCATGTGGATTTGGCTTCATTGTTGTGAATTTAGTTCAATCAATAATTAATAAGTAGTAGCGATGGTGATTTAGGCTACTATGGTGGTGGTATTAATTTTTGCTGCCATGGTGAATTTATTGGTATGCTTGATGTTGTGTATTGTCTCCCACCTTGCATGTTTGAACTGATGTGTTTGCCTTATTTTTATTGATATATTCCACAAAGGTTAGTTATAGATGTACTATTTGGAAAATATCATAAAGTACATTGTGTCTACATTTTCTATGGCATTGAACTAATGTCATACAAGGATAATTACTTTATAGGTCTATAAAAGCATGGTATGTCTAGTGTCAAATATTAACAAATAAGCAAACATTATTCTTGCTTTGTGGTACTTTTTTTGTTGCTCCAAATCATTGGGCATGATGCAAGTTATTTATTTTATTACTAATTTATACATGCTAAGATAAATTTTTATCTATCTTGCTAACCATACATTATTTTTAATGTTTTGTCGATCAATATTGAGTAACTATTTCTTGATGTAGGAAAAATAAATGCCTTCGACATGCATTGCCTTGTGTTTCCGGTATGGAAGTTTTATTAACGATAAGAATATCTTTTTATATTAATTTTTTAAAGAAATTTGCTGATATATGATTGCATGCTTTTTTTTTACATTTAATTTTATATTTCTTGAAGGCATTTCTTTTTTATTATTGGTTAGTCTAATTGTATATTTTACAATAAAATTAATATTTTGTTTCCAAAGTTTTCATTTAGGCAAGATAAGATGTTTTTCAAGGACTATTTTTTATCAATTAACTATTTTTTAACAAATTATCAAAATATTATATTTACTAATGAAAAGTTTTCTTTAAAAAAACATTTACCAAATTTTCCTTTAAAATATCCACAAAATTATAAAATTCACCAACATATACCTAAATTAAAAATAAATTTTATGGTTTTCCTTAGAATTATCCTACCATACATATACTTTATAATTTTCAATATAAAAATATTCACCAATAATTTACATGCTTCTTTAAAAAAAAAATCTTAAAAAACACCATGCAGGCAGTTTGACCTTCCCATACTTGGATGCACTAAAAATGAAGTAATTAAAAATTAATATACAATTATAAATGAGAAATTTGATTCTTAAGTCATTTATTATACTATCTTGTTTGTCCTCATTCATCTCACAGTCAGTAATTTCATGATTTCTTATTCGTTCCCATCATCATATGAGTTATTTTCAATTAAATGGGGGTCAATTATGTTCAAAATAAAGTTCAAGTTATCCGATTATATGTAACAATGATTATGATTTCTCTATTATTTAGCTATGTGATCACATGTTATTAACTCAGAGTTTGAAATGATAAATTTACATCTATTTTTTATTTAGTAAAACAAGGTTTATTTATCGACTTAACAATACATTATAAGTTTAATGGTATATTATTGATTTTCAAGCCCAACATCAACCATTAGACTACTTGAATCCTTGAGATAAGGTTGGTTATTACTCACCAAGACATTTGTTTGTATCATACTTTTCCCTTTTCAATGTTCAAGAAGACCGGAAATTTAGAGTCACAAAATATTGAAAGTATGTGAAGTTTGTTATGTTTAATGGGATTCAAGGGAGACCCATGGTCATTTAAGTAAATGAAGTGTGCAATGTGTGTTATGGAACCATTTTTACTTGGATTTTTTGTGAGAGAGAATATATTGAACTTATTGATGAACTGGTTGTATATGGTGCAAAAAAATCAGCTTCAATATTCTTCCATTCCTATGTACATGACATAGTGCAGATGGTGCAAAGCAAGAGATGTATAGTGGAATTGAAGACTAAAAACTCATACATTTCTCAAATAGAATGTTAATCATAAATATATGTAGGTATTTATCACAAGAATATTTAATGTACAAAATATTATAATCCCATGGGTGAACATGTGCATGATTGTTCATTCACAGCAGACAATCACATGTGGGATTAACAACTTCAATTTGTTCATCTATCTATGGATGAAATGATGTTGACCGGTCCAACTACATTCCCATCAAACAAAACATCATGCAATAATTTCATCACATGTAACACAATCATGAAATCCATGCTGATAGATTTCCATGGCCTAGATAAAACCAGTAGAGGTGTGTAAAGTCCTAGATTCATGTTCATGGGCTTGGAAATTCAATAAGGAATAAAATACTTGATGTATTACTCCATGTTTGGTTCATGTGTAGCCAATAGAAGTGTGACTTACAATGCGGATAGAGTTTATATCACCCCAACATTTCTTGTTGTCTTGGCATGGCATGCTTCCCAGATGAGACATTGGCAAGGTACGCTACTAGGACATAGAGATGTTTAAACATATATAGAGAAGTTGGTAGAACAAGTAGAACACCTGAAATTGTTTACCTTGCATGAGGATAGTGTAAGTGTCAGTGAAGTCCTTATCAATTGATAGAAGGATTCCCACTCTACAAAGTTATGGTTACCTATTTCTAACAATGTGATGAGTGCATAAATTGGTGGTCAACTAAGAATATTTTTTGCCTTATTGTCTTTCCATTTCTTATGCTTGATCATGAGATGGAGTTGTTGTAAGTAAGTCATTCATTTCATGTGACACACTTTTTCCAACTTTCTCTATGTCTATAAGAAACTAATGTGGCTTATGATTAGAATGACCAACTATTTCCTTCTACAGGATCTAGTGGCGCCCTTATGTAATTACTTTAACAATAGAATACAATACTTTAAACCATGTCATTGAATGTTTCTAAATGGTAGGTGAACAAATGTGCATGTTGTATGAATATTGTGCTAAGTGCATAATTAGATGCATCAATGTGAAGGTTGAAAGAATTTTTAATGTCAACCATTATGGGAATAGGTGTTATACAATGGAATTGATTGAGTAAATAAAAATCACATTGTTTCATATGATTCTAATCAAACTTAACATTTGCATGTATTATCTGATCGAGGGGGACAATAGAGGTGCAAAAAAACAAGGATGAACCTGTGGTAGAATTATTTGAGTCCAAAAAAGCTCCCTTAATTCTATGAGACTACACAAAGTTAGCCAATCCTAGATCACTTTGATCTTCCCTAGGTCTACATGAATTCCTGCATGGTCAATGGCATAGCTTAGGTACTAGATTTACATAGCATTAAAATGTATACTTTGTTAATTTGACCAAAAAATTGTGTTGATTCAAGGTGTCTAAGACACACATGACATGTTCCATGTGCTCCTCCCAAGAATTGTTAAAGAAGAGAATGTCATCCAAATAGATGATGATGAAGGAATTTAGGAAAGCCCTAAGCAGATCATCTATAAAATTGCATGAAATTTGTTGGTACATTGGTGAGGTTGAAATGCATGACCAACCACTCTTTCATTATTCCCATTTCTTGAATGTTGTCTTTTAGACATCTTCAGGATTGACTAGTACCTAATTGTAACCCAACTTCAAGTCAATTTTGGTGAATTATTTTACACCTCAAAGCTGGTCCAAAAGGTCATCAATGCGTAGTAGTGGATATCAATTATTCACCATGATTTTCTTGAGTGCATGTAAATATGCCATGTCCCATACTTCTTAGGCATGAGGAATATCATAATCCCATAAGGAGAACAGCTAGCCCTGATCTTGCCTTGATCTAGGAACTCTTGTATTTGGTGTCATATTTCATCATTCTCCCAAACTGATATGTGATACATAAGGTTGTTTAGTAGAGGGTATATAGAAAAAATTTGTTGTGGTTATTTACTACATAGTGCATTGGAAGGCTTTCAAGCTCTACAAATACTTCACCATGTTACTTTAGTAACTTGTCAAGTTGTTGCAACGGTGATGTTGATTTCTTAGTACACAATGATAGAGATTGTTTTTTTCTTTTACACATGGGTGTTATGATGAACCATTAGTAACATGAACTTCTATGCATGTGAGATTATTTTATAGCATTTTTTGGTAGAGACCAAAGGGAATTTGGTTGTAGGTGCCAATTCAAAGATGTATAATAGTGAGATATAGTAAGATTCTTAAACGTTTTCCTCTGAACTTTGCCTGATATATAGTGAGATTTGAGCTTAGGCTATGTTGCATTATATATTTGTTAAATGTGTATTCAATTGCCATTAATACTTTCTCATAATGTTCAGGACAAAATTAGCAATCACTTATTTCTTTTCTACCCTACCCTTCTTTTTACTCTTTTTTACATCATGATCACTTTAGTTTTAGCCACATTATAAATATTCCTTTAGATTAGTCTGTAAGCTTAAAGTAGGAACATAATTCACTAAGTATCAACAAGGATTCACAAAGAATGGGCCAAGATGGCTCCCAACCACCAAAATTATATAAATATTGTGGAACAGTTATCTTACTCCACTGCTATTTCACCATATACAATCAGATTGTCAAAACCTACAACTCATACTCTAATTTTCTAAATTCTTAAATGAGAAGTATTCTTTAAACACTAAGGGCCCCTGTGGTACATTTAGATCTATTTCAAGCTGAAGAGGAGATAACATCTATTTTTTATAACAAATTAGCAATTGCATTGTCAAAGAATCATGTGTTTCACAAGAAGAGCAAGCATATTGATACGAGATTTCATTTCATCAGAGAGTTAGTGAACAATAGAAAAATTCATTTGAAGTTTTGCATATTTGAAGATCAATTAGCAAATATATTCACAAAGACATTAACAAAGGAGAATATTGTTTATCTAAGATAGAATTTGGACATTGTAAACGTTGAAGTAATTTGTGGTAGAAATTAAGGGAAAGTGTTAGAACTGCAGTCTTTAATTTCTCCACATCACATGGAGATCACATGACCATACTTAGATTTTATTTTACTCCATGCAACCAGTTTGCATGAGATTTTATTTTTAGGACAATCAGTTTT